>WHNR01000050.1:27500-37500 GCA_009859135.1 Formica selysi | reverse complement strand
ACATTTTCCAAAATTTTAAAGAGTTAATAAGCATTGTTATTTTAAATATCTATTATATTATCAATGTGTTCTTATTGAAATATTAAGCTCACGAAGGACCATATTAAAAAAAAATTATAATTTGCTCATACAACTTTTACCTGAAACCTTTTTTTTTGTAAAATGTATTGTTTATGAGAAATATTTGATCGTTTCCATATTTTTAAACCACCTTGTATAATTATTTTTATAAACCTGTCCTTTTTTATATCAATTTCTTTTTATTATTTAGAGTGTCTTAACCATCGAATGTTTTATATATAATTATGAAAAAAAATTATTTTTATTAATTCTATATTATTTTTATTTATTCTATATTACAATATATAGTGAAATAATCGGCTATGTTGATGGTATTGAGTCTCCACGCCTAGTCGGAAATAAACAACAATATAAGTTTTTTAAATTCTACTTGAATAATAATAATAATGGAAAAAGAGTTCAAGTGGTTGTATGGAACGAAGACATCGATCATGTAGAACAGTGCTGGGATTTACTTGCACATTTCGGCCCGATTCTGTGGCTCACGCCTATCGCCCCCCACTCACCGCTCGTGCGTTAGCAACGAGTCGCCAGATACGCGTAACTAAGGAGCGTGACGCTTTATCTCAGGAGCGTCCATATATAAGAATGTCCAAATATAATAATAAGAGAATACTTTTCTATAATTAAAAGTTTTTCTTCAATATTTTATATCAATGAAATATAAAATATTGAAGAAAAACTTTTAATTTTGAGAATTTTCGCGGTGCATTTAGAAAAGTATTGTCTTATTATTATATTTGGACATTCTTATATATGGACGCTCCTGAGACAAAGCGTCGCGCTCCTTAGTTACGCGTATCTGGCGACTCGTTGCTAACGCACGAGCGGTGAGTGGGGGGCAATAGGCGTGAGCCACGGAATCGGGCCGAAATGTGCAAGTAAATCCCAGCACTGTTATATATGGACGCTCCTGAGATAAAGCGTCACGCTCCTTAGTTACGCGTATCTGGCGACTCGTTGCTAACGCACGAGCGGTGAGTGGGTGGCAATAGGCGTGAGCCACAGAATCGGGCCGAAATGTGCAAGTAAATCCCAGCACTGATGTAGAACATCTTATATTATCGAATCATGTAAGTGCCCTTATCTTTTTTCTTTATAATTCTATAAATATATAATAATAAAAGAATAAAATAAATAATATCTTATAATATCTTATAATAATATTTTATATCTTATTAATAATGTCTTATTTAGTTTATCTTTAATATATATTCATTAAAAACTAACGCATATATATATGTAATGTATTAAAAATATTTAATATAAAATACATATGTATAGATTATACATTTAGATGGTGTTCAAGCCAGAACACCAAAAATTGCAAATTTTAACAACGGGAATGTTTCATACGAATTATTAATTCGTAACAACACTGTTGTTACAAACTTAGGTAAATTCGAACCAATTTGCACATTAAATGATAAACCTATATTAACAAAATTACGTGAAATATTAAATACATCCGGTCGCGTTAGTAAGTTCTCTTATGTATACTAAATATATATTTATATAGATATCTTTATGGTCATGTTAATGATGATATTTCTATCCATATTAAATACATTTTCTATATATTTGTTGATAAAAAACCGTTTTATTTAAATTTATTTTTTAATTAGAATTAGAAGATAATCATAGGAGGATATATAGTAATTTATTCTTTCTATTTTTTTGTTTTTTTTTAAATTAAACAATTTTTTTTATTCAAAATATTTTTTCTATTTACAAAATTAAAAATTTTTTCTATTTTTAAATTGAAAAGTCTTTCAGTGACTTTTATTTTAAAAGCTTTATTATATATAAAATTAAATATTTTGTAGTATTGGAAGAGTTTGTCAAAACAAATTTTACTGAAACACATAATAATAAATTGAATAAATTTATCGGTTGCGGGTCAATAACAGATGGCATTTATAAATTAGAAGTTCATATAATAAATTTTTCTTATGATGACTTTCTTAAACTCGAAATAAATAAAGGTGATAAAATCGAAATAATAGGCATTATGCAAACCTCAGGTAATAAATATTTATATTATAAATTTTAAAACTTGTGATTTATATTACTTAATAGATATTATCTGATTTTTAATTTTTGGACACACACACACACGCACGCACGCGCACGCACACACACGCCCGTACATATATGTATATATATATAGTAATATCATTTTCTTTGTCTTTCAAAATTAATATTTTATAAATTGATTATTTTTCTAATTTTGAAGTTGATCCAGAATATCTAGTCGTTAATGACATAAAGGATATACGCAAATTAGATGGACGCATGTCAATAGTATCATTAATAAAAGGTGTACTTAGGCCAAAAAAAAGAAAATCAGAAGAGAGTTCATCACAAGTAAAATATTGCCCATAAATATAAATATTTTATATATAATATATATATATATATAATATATATATATATGATATATGTGATATATATATATATATATATATATATATATATATATATATATATAATATATAAATAAAAGAAAATGTATTATATATATTTTCTTTTTCCTTTTTTATATATGTTTTACATATTACAAATTCAATTTTAATTAGAACAATTAAATAGTTCACTCATGAATTAATATATATGGAATAGAATATTTCGGATAACAATTGTACAATTTCCAAAAATATACTCTATAAATAATACTCTCTAAATAATACTCTCTAACTACACTATATATAGTGTATCATATATTTTTAATATTATGTATTTTTTTATTAACTGTAAAATTTTAATGCAGTAAATGATAATATATAATATACACATATTAATAATATATATATATATATATATATATATATATATATATATATATATATATATAGGGTGTATCATTTTTATTGCCCCAGGCAAATATCTTGGAAAATATGGAAGATATGGAAAAATGTTTCAGACAAAAGTTGTTTACAAAATCCTAATTATTGTATTAAAAAATATAATATATGTGTCTTTCTTTAAATTAGTACAATTTTTATTCTTTTATTTCACTTTTTTTAGTTTATAAATTATTTATTTAACTGTTAAAATCGAAATTGTGTTTCTAATATATAAAACTTTTTGTATAAAAAGAAGAAAAGAAAATATGTTATATATATAATATTTATTTTAATGGACAATATTTTTTTCAGGTACAGAATAAAAGAAGTTCTGTGTAAATTGTCTATATACATATTGTTTTATGTATTTAATAGTTTACAATTAATAAGTTTATAGTTTATAGTTGAACAGTTAATAATAATTGCAAGTTTTATTAATTACATGTTTATTAATTGCAAGTTTCTATAATTATAAGTTCTAATTTCATGTTTCATTATATTATCACTTTAACATACAAAATATATGAATATATATGATTACATTGTAATGTATATTAATAATAATATATTTTTAATACAGACAAGCTTTTGATATATTCTTTTGGTAAAATATGATTGCTTGCCGCTAAACTTTGTCCGTGCTTTACATAAATTCCACCGTCTTGCAAGCATCCCTGAACGATCCGATCGGCGCATCTTCGATAAATTTCCGTTTCTGTTTAGCCTATTAAGGGAGCACTCAAATAATCCATAGATATCGTCACACCAATTTTCGGTGATCTTGTAAATTTGATACAACTTCCTGCAACACTCTTTACAACTTTTTTTCTCTTTTAAGGTAGAAAGGTATAACTAATGCTCAACAGTGCCACTGCTGCAATGATCAAGTCATTCATAAATAATCATTTATCTACTTTGTATTGCGATAGTAAAGATTATGTTGTAAATATATATATATATATATATATATATATATATATATATATATATATTATATATATATGTATATATATTCCTTATAGATTTTTAAAATTTTTATTCTATTTTACTTTTTTCAGTTTACGAATAATTTGACTATTATTTATTTACATAAAATAAAAATTGAGTTTATAATATATAAAACTTTTTATACTTTTTAAATTATTCAATTACAAAGTACATTAATGCTTGCAACTATATAATAATAAAAAATATAACAAATAATAACATCAATGTAACAATAATAATATAATATAACAATTAATATATCAATATAACAAAAACAATAATAGTAATATATAATATTTTTTCTACTCTGTTGTTACGTCCTGGTGACTCCACGATTCCTTCCTTCCACAAAGTTGCGGCAATGACAATCGATCGGTGATAGAAATGAGTCGTTCGGTAGATAGAGCATCCTGCGTCACACATTCCTTAAACATTTAGTCACTTATCAATATCTATATCTACGAGTAACCGTGAGAAAGACGCGACGAAGCCGCGCCGGTCGCCTAAAAACAAATAAAAACCAGTAGATACCCTCGCAGTGGAATTCTCCAACGGAATAAAAAAGCTGATAACGAAAAGATAATAAAATTCTCACAAAATACCCGATGAATACAACTAAATCAATAATGACGAAACTTCTGTGACGTCACATTTGGACTTTGTCTGAATCAAATCACGGGCGTAAGGGAAACTTAGAGCTCAAGGGACTCTGAACTGATCACCAATCGACGATCGTCATGAGTGAAAATTTGAAAAGTAGGAGAAACACCCCGCCTAATGAGGACACTGGCACAACTTTTAATTCGTTAAAGTTTTGGAAGATTCCCACTCTTAGAAATTAGAATACACCCCGAAAAGAGAGATATAAAAAGAGGACTCGAAGGGACATACGATCTCTCACTTACGCACTTATTCTCCGGTCTTCAGCTTCACGCAGTCTTACTCTGTGCTTTCGCACCGTAATTCGCGAGTTAGGCACTTGTGCCACCAGTGTCCTCACTTGGCATCATCTCCAGAGCAACCACGAATCGAACATCGGGCTGCCGACATGAGACACAGGGCGAAACACCGTACAAATTCGCCGCCCCTCCACCTCTGAATTACTATTGAAAAAAGTAAGTTTAATTGAATAATTTTTTCTTTTCCTCCTTTTTGTCTTGTTTCTTATTTAAATCAAAACTTTCCGAAGAATGTTTCATTCTTTTAAATCATCAACCCGTTTCGGTAATAAGTCTTAGAAAATTTTAAATCCTGATCTTAATGTACCACATATGCGAGCGACCAATTTTATATTTCTGACCGTTTGTAACATATACACTTATTTACTTATACATATTGATTTTGATTTTATGTTTTTATCCTTTAATCAAATATATTTTTATATTGTATTAACCAGTCAGAACCTAAATGTCAACGATAGAATCTTTCCCTTGCATTCTGACTGATGTCCTCCGTATTAATGTAACACCCGCGAATTAACACACACACATACATACACACGTACACTCATCGAGAAATTATAATCAACAATATTTTATTTTAATTTTTTTTATATAATCATGTATATCCACCATTTACTTTAAAAATGAATAAATTTACATTTTGTTAATTTAAAATCAAAATAACTCTTTATTAAACCTCCCCCACTCATTCCTCTAGTCGAAAGATCGCACTTGGTCCCATCCCGCGTAAAAAAGATTAAATTCTCTTACCAAAAAGGGACCACCGAGCGAACGTCTGAATAACCAGCGTAACAGCGACTCAGTCGTTTACCTGCTTTTCAGACCTATCAGTTCGTTCGACCCGATTCCAAACGCCACGAGACGTTTAATTTCGGGAAAATTAAAGATAGTTGTTGCGCCCTTCCGTCGACTCATCCTTCCCCGAGTCTGGACGTAACACTGTCTTAACTTATCAAAATTTCCGTTTTAAATTTACATCATTAATTTTTACATCCTCTTTTCTCTCCATCTCTCTCCTCTTTTTTCTCTTTTCTTTTCTTTCTCTCTCTTTTCTTTACTAAAATTAAAATAATCGTTTTATGTATAAAAGTTATTTAAATTAGAAAATGATTAGGAGAGGAAGAAGGTATATTATAATTTTTTTTTCTTTTCTTTTAAAATGTAACATTTCTCTTAAGACTTTAAAAATTGTCTAATTGTTTTAATAAAACCATATAATTTATTTTTTACATAAATATATTTTTTCTGTCATATTACATATTAGAGAGAAAGAAAAAGATAAAGAGAATGATTCAAAAATCAGAAAGTTAAATATATATTTCCTTGTATACATAATTTTTAACGTATCTATTATTTCGTTGATTACCAAGATAAACTTTTAATGCTTGCAAAGAACGAACTCGCGAAAAAGCAACATAAAGTTGCCCATGATTAAAAACATCTTTACGAAGATCTAGACCGATTCTATCAAACGTTTGTCCTTGTGATTTGTTAATTGTCATAGCAAAAGCTAATTTTATTGGAAATTGTCTTCTGGAAAAAGTAAAAGGATATATATTTTCGCAATATAATGTTATACGATTTAAAAAAACAATGTCTTCTGCTTTGTCACCAGTTAAAATCTTACACTTCAATAAATGATCTGCAAGCTCTATAACCATTAATCTAGTACCATTACAAAGACCTTCATTAATACTAAGATTTCTAATCAACATAATGATAGAATTTGGTCTTAAACGCAATTCATGAGGAGGAAGAGATGGTGGAGATAAACTATTTAAATATTCTGGTAACAAAGCTTCACCGATATCACCATTATCATCATTTACAGCGCTGTCTACACTTGTATAAATTCGTTCATCAGCTATATCTAATAATTCAACAACCTTTTTATTGATTTCGTCTACATCAACATTTCTTGCAGAAAGTATCGCACATTTAGCTACTTTACCAAACTCCTTTTTTCGTATTAAATCACCATATATATCTTCCACAATATCCGCATTAATAGGCGTTACACAACTTTCAGGAATTTGTATATTATCATTAAAATCATTTAATATGCCATCTCCCATATCCAATAAAAATTTAGCAAATTCAATTTCTTCTGGGAGAACTCGCATATTTTGTGTTAAAGAAAATTTTACGAAATGTCTCCAAGTAGAACTAAATTTAATAGAAAGATTCACAATTTCACTTCGAGTAGCATGCATTTTAATAGGCAAAAGTTGTCTGAAATCACCACCTAATAAAACAATTTTTCCACCAAAAGGAAAATCATTATTCATAATATCACGCAATGTTCTATCCATAATCTCTAAAGCATATCGTGGTGCCATTGGTGCTTCATCCCAAATATAAATATCAATTTCCTTCAAATATTGAGCTTATTTTGACTGGATTTTAATAGCAGATGATGAATCAGCAAATAATGGAACCGATAATCCAAATGTCTTATGAACTGTTTTTCCAGTAGGTAGTAATGTCGCTGCAATGCCCGTAAAAGCCATTGTGCACACGCGTGCATTTCTAATTCTAGCTAAATAATAGATAGTTGTGTATATAAATGTTTTATATACCTAACCTGATCCACCTGGACCATCAATATAAAAACAATGATTATTATGATTATTATTATTATCTAATCTATTTAATAAAAGATCGACTATCTCTTTTTGCTTATCATTTAATTGTTTGTATTGTTTAGTGCCTATTTCCATAGTTTCTTCAAGAGTCATGTAATCCTCCTCTCCGCTATTTTCTATTAACTGTTCCATTTGTGGATAATCAGCAAGACTTTTACCTTCCGCACGAAGCATACTATTAATTTGCGCATAAGCTTTATTTTGTCCTTGTAACATACCAAAATGTCGAACGTAATCCTCAGACATTGCTATTTTAAAATTTTCCCATAACTCTTCAGGATGTAGTGGCTGACAATGTAATAATATACGTATAAATAATCTACGAAGTTGTCGAGGCATCATCCATCCAATAGCTTCGTTCATAGCTCGTTTCCATTCATCATCATCTTCGATTAAACCTAACGCCAAACATGCCGCAGAAAATGATTGACAAAATTCTCCATTTACAGTTCTCAAATCATTAAAACTTGTAGCCCCCTTTACTGTAAGCAATAATAACCGTAAATGATATAATTCTGTTTGTGCTGGACTAACAGAATACATTCGTCCTATACAATTATAATGACTTTTACGTTTAACCCAACGCAATACATTTCTACCATTAATTTTCTCTTTTTTAAATGTATAATAGCGTGGAATTTCTATATATAAATACTGTCTTGCTTCTTCATCGCGTAAGTTCAATGAGAAATAATCTATTAACATAGTAACTTGATTTAAAGCAGAAGTCATTGCGTCATCAATATTTTCATTTTCGATTATAATATTTTGTTCATTAGGAAGATGGACTGGCAAACGCATTATAGCATGACTTTTATCTTGTAATTTTTTACCAAGAATACGCCAACTGGCTTCTACAGGTCCAACATAACGAGCTTCGATATAATTATGTATCTCATCATGATCAATAATAACATTTTCTGTTATTGGTTCAATGGTTATAGCAGCAACATCATGTCCTTTATAAATATATTTATACAGATATTTAACTGATTTGATACTTGAAACTATTTCAACGTTAATATGACAATTAAATATAATCGATAAAATAGGACAGTATGGAACAACATAACGATTATCAACTATATATCCGCCAGGACGTTCAAAATTTCTACCATTATCTCGTCGACGATAATAAGGATAAGCATTTTCATCCATTCTAGTTTCTTCGAAAAAAGGTTTCGGATAATGTTTCGAACATCGTCCATCTACCAAACACCAATCGCCACAAGGTCCATGAATCATATGTTTCATAACTATATCATGTAAAATACGATTTTCACATGGATCTGGAATTTCAGCAGAAATTTATTTATCAACAATCTGTGGAGTTGTTATTTTAAAATTGTAATTTAAAGTAATCAACATATGAACATGTGGCAAACCGCGTTTTTGAAATTCAATAACGTACACAAACGCTGCTACTTCACCAAAGAATTTTTGCTTAACGATTAAATCAATTAAATAATCTTTTTTAATATTAAAAACACGAGCACAAATGTCAGGTCTATCAGAAGCTTGTTGACCGGGGAAGAGATTTTCTTCGATTTCACGCCATTTTGGATTGCAAGTCATGGTAATGAAAAGATCTGGCTTACCAAATTTACTAACAATTGCCATTGCATCTTGATAATTTTGTAACATATTACGCGGCGATCCAATAAATGTAGAAGGAAGTACAACCATTTTTCCAATACGAGCATTTAGATTATTCGCCATAGTTTGTATATAATCTTTTAAACCTTGATATGTTTCAGTACGTAATTCTTTTTGATGATTTTTGCAATAATCAATTCTATCTTTTTCAATTTTTACATAACTGTCTACCAACCACTGCTGAAATAAGCGACGTCCTAATAAAAAAACATTAAATTCATCCCGAATACCCATACGATATTTAATATACTGTCCTCTAGTTATTCGTCTATCACTATTTAATTTTGTTAAATTACGATGCCATCCTTGAGTGCCATATGGATAAAACAATGGATATATCCATGGTTCAACATTTGGGTCCATAATACTAACTTTTTGTAAAATTTTAGTATTTCTATTACGTATTGTAACGTATGATTCTGGAATTTCTCCATCAGCAGTTGTATAAAAAACAGCAGCTACTTCATTAGTTCTCTGAGCATTATATCGACGTCTATCCATACCTGGCTTTAAAGTAAATAATAATTGTAATTCCGGTAATAATTTACCAGATTCCATTTCTAAACGCCGTTGATTTTCTAATTCCTCACCCATCATTTGATAAGATTGAGCAAATACATTAATTTCCCGCATTATATGTTCCAGATTTTGTACAATTTCAAAATCTAAATATGAATTTTGATTAAGACGATGATCTATCGCTTCATTTGAATCCACAATAAAAAGTTGTCCAAAAGAAGGACTTTCATTTTGTGCAGCATATAATGCTGTATTAATTTGATAATAAATTTGCCCTTGTATTTTGAAACAATATGGACCAGGT
>WHNR01000050.1:0-22500 GCA_009859135.1 Formica selysi | reverse complement strand
TCTCTCTTGCTTATTCTTCTTCTTCTTTAATTTAAAATAAACTATCCTTTTTTTACATTCGCTCTTTCATTCTCTCTTTCCCTCTCTCTCTTTAAATTAAATAAAATAGATAATATTAATAATTTTTAACAATATTTCTTAATAATATTTAACAATATATTTAATAATATTGAACAATATTATTACCTGATATTATATTTATTCTCCACCTTTTTTCCTTCTGTCTCCCTGCCTCTCCTTTGCTTATACTTTTCTTCTTTAATTTTAACTCTCTCTTTCTCTCTCTCTCTCCCTTTCTTTCTCTTGCTTATTCTTCCTCTTCTTTAATTTTAAATAAACTATCCTTTTTTAAATTCGCTCTTTCATTCTTTCTTTCCCTCTCTCTCTTTAAATTAAATAAAATAGATAATATTAATAATTTTTAATAATATTTCTTAATAATATTTAACAATATATTTAATAATACTTAACAATATTATTACCTGATATTATATTTATTTTCCTTCTTTTTTTCTGTCTCTTTCTCTCTCCCTCCCTCTCTTTTGCTTATACTTCCTCTTTTTTAATTTTATCTCTCTTTCTCTCTCTCTCTCTCTCTTCGTCTTTTCCTTAATTTTAAATAAAATATTTAAAAGATTATTAACTATTATAATATTCAATCATTTAAAAAATTTAATATTTAATTTAATAATACTTAATACTAAAGATAAATTTAATAATATTAAATAATATTTGAAAATATTTAATATTTCTTAATAATATTTAACAATATATTTAATAATACTGAACAATATTATTACCTGATATTATGATAATTCTCCTTTTTTTTCTTTTTGTCTCTTTATCTCTTTCTCTCTCTCTCTCTCTCTCTCTCTCTCTCTCTCTTTCTCTTTCTCTATTGCTTATTCTTCATCTTTCTTAATTTTAAATAAACTATCCTCTTTTTGCCTTCGCTCTTTCTTTCTCTCTTTCTCTCTCTGTCTTAAAATTAAATAAAATAGATAATATTAATAATTTTTAATAATATTTCTTAATAATAATTGACAATATACTACGCGCGCGCCTTCCATGTCCATTTCTAATCTTTTCGTCCTGTACCTCGCCCTTTCACTCATCACTCCATCCCCCCTTTTCTTTTCCTTCTTCTCTTTCCTCTTCACAATTTCTTCCTATATCCTCCCACTCACTTTTTCAATCTTCTCCACCATCACTTTATTTCCCCCACTCCTAAATTCTCTTTATACCTTTTTCTATTATCTTCCTTCCACACTTCCCTTTCCTCTCTTTTCTCTCTCTTCTTCTTCTTTTTGATCAAAACAATCATAATCATAAACATAATCGTTTAAAATGTGATCTATTACAGACTCGTCCCTTCCTCCCGTGTATGTCCACTTTAAAATATCTCTTAGGAAAAATGTCATTAAGTTTCTTAATTATGAATTATTGATATTTTTCATATTTTAGGATTCCTCAGTTGAATGACCATCCAAGCATATCAGATACAGTGGCGTGTCTTTTTGAATTCAAGTCTTCAAAAATTATTAGTTTGATCCTTTTTCCTCGACTTTCATTTCTACTTCTAAAAGTTGTAAGTGCATATTAATAATTGCAATTAAAATGGTACAGAAACATAATCATCAATGTATAATTAAATCAAACATTTGTAACAAAAATTCCTTCAATTTTCATGCATTTACTTTATCATTTCTTTATATCATTACAACATAATCATATATATCACTCATTCGTTTTTCGTTACGCTTTATCAATCGAATATTTCTTTATAAACATAATTTTTTATTTTTTTAGACAGATTATCATGCCCTAAATAAACTTTCAACGAATCCCAAGAACGAACTCGTGAAAATGCGACATACAGTTGTCCATGATTGAAAACATCTTTTCGAAAATCTATTGCAATTTTATCGAAAGTCCGTCCTTGTGATTAATTTATGGTCATAGCAAATGCCAGTTTCACCGGAAACTGTCTTCTTTTGAAAGTAAACGGATATACATTTTCACAATACAAAGTGATACGATTAAGAAAAACAATTTCTCCAATCTTATTACCTGTTAAAATTTCAAAACGCAATAAGTTATTATCTAAATCTAAAACTAATAATCTGGTACCATTGCATAAACCTTCACTGATACTAAGATTTCTAATAAGCATAACAATAGTGTATTTTCTTAAGCGTAATTCATGAGGTGGAAGACACGTTGGGTTTAAAGAGTTAAGATATTCTATCAGAATTATTTCATGTATATCTTCATTATCTCCAGTCGTTTCAAAAGTATCCACACTTGTATAAACCTTCTCTGTCGTTTCATCCAACAAATTTACTACTTTTTCATTTATTTCATCAACATCGACATTCCTTGCTGATAATATAACGTTATTAGCCATAGTTTTATATTGTTTACGTATTATAATACCTCCGTATATGTCTTTAACCATATCCGAGTTTACGTTAGCTATACATTTTTCTGGAATGTGAACATTATCTGAGTAATCATTTAAAGAACCATTACCCAAATTTAGTAAAAATTGTGCAAAATCTTTTTCTTGTGGTAAAAATCTCATATTTTGTGTCAATGAAAATATTTTAAATTGTTTCCATAGAATACTACATTTTATCGATAAATTTATAATTTCACAACGCGTAGCTCTTTCTTTTACAGGTAATAATTGTCTAAAGTCTCCACCAAGAAGAACGATTTTACCACCAAAATATAAATCATTTTGCATTATATCGCGTAGTGTTCGATCCATTATTTCTAAAACATAACGTGGTGCCATTGGAGCTTCGTCTATAATAAAAACATCCACAAGTTTTAAATTTTTAGCGTCTTTAGATTGAACTTTAATGTTCGATGTAGAATCGGCGAAAAGAGGTACAGGTAACCCAAAAACTTTATGTATCGTTCTCCCATTTGGAAGTAATGTCGCAGCAATACCGGTAAATGCCATTGTATTAACTATTTTTCCTCTATTTTTAAGTAGATAATACAAGGTCGTATAAATGAAAGTTTTACCTGAACCACCTGGACCATCGATATAGAAACAGCTATCACTATTGTTAATTGTTGTTGCTACTAAAATAGTATCAACAATTTCTTTTTGTTCTATGCTTAATTGTTCATATTGTCGCATACCTATCGATGTATTCTCCTCAATCTGTTCTTCGTTGTCTGTTTCTTGTTCCTCTGTTTCCTGTTCCATTTCAGGAAAATTAGCAATATTCGATCCTTCCATTTGAAGCAAATTAATAATATAATTATAAACTTTTTTTACTCCTATTATAGGTCCAAATCGTCTTATATAATCTTCCGACATATCTTTTTTAAACTCATCCCATAACTTTTTCGGGTGAACTGGTTGACAATTAATCAAAATTCGTACGAACAAATTACGGAGTCGTCTGGGCATCATCCAAACTTTTGCTTCATTCATTGCACGATACCATTCTTCATCATCTTCGATGAGTCCTAATGCTAAACATGCGGCGGTGAAAGTTTCATGCACCTCGTTATTAACTGTTCTTAATTCTTGAAAATTCGTAGCTCCTTTAACATGTAATAAAAGTATACGTAAATGAAACAACTCTATTTGAGACGGACTGACGGAATACATACGACCGATACAATTAAAGTATCTTTGACGTTTCTCCCAGCGATTAATGGTTCTGCCGTTAATTGTATTGTTACATTGTTACCCGTTCTACAGCAGATTTTATCGCATCATTATTAATATTATCATCAATTATTACACTATGTTCGTTTGGTAAATGAACCGGTAAACGAAATATAGCGTGACTTTTTTCTTGCAAAGGTTTGCTTAAAATGCGCCAACATGCTTCTTTGGGACCGACATATCGAGCTTCGATAAAATCTTGAATTTCATCATGAATTACTGTTTTATCTTTATTTTCTCCAATGATTATAGACGCTGCATCATGATCTTTATAAATATATTTATAACAATTTATACAAATATGTTACAGATCGTATACTCGAAACTATTTCAACATTAATACGGCTATTAAATAAAAGTAAGAGCGTTGGATTAAATGGAACAACGTATCGATTATCAACAATATATCGTCCAGGTCTTTCGTATAGTAATCCATTATTTCTTTGACGATATTGCGGATAACCATCCTCATCCATAGTCGTCTCAGGTCGAAATGATTTTGGAAAGTGTTTCGAACATTTATCGTTTATCAAACACCAATCTCCACATGGCCCATGAATCATATGTTTCATTACAACTATGTAAACTTTCATTTTCATTAGGATCAGGAATTTCTGCGGAAATAAATTTATCAACTATTTCAGAATTTGATATTTTGCAATTCTGTTTTAATGTAATCAGCAAATGTATATGTGGTAATCCACGTTTTTGAAATTCTATTACATAAACGTATGCCAAAACTTCACCAAAAAATTGTTGTCTAACGATAACATCGATTAAATAATCCTTTTATATATTAAATACGCGAGCACATATACTGGCCTATCTGCAGGTTGTTGATTTGGAAGTAAATTCTCTTTAATTTCGCGCCAATTTGGATTACAAGTCATAGTAACGAAGATATCTGGTTTTCCATATTTCCGAACAATAGCCATCGCATCTTGATAATGTTGCAACATATTACGCGGTGAACCCACAAATGTTGATGGAAGTATAATCATTTTTCCAATGTGAGCATCGCTATTATTGGCAACGATTGCTAAATAATCAATTAATCCTTGATAAGTGTCAGCTCGCAATTGTTTTTGATTTGTTTACAATAATTAATTCGATCTTTTTCAATTTTTATATAACTATCTACAAGCCATTGCTGAAATAATCGTCTTCCCATGATGAAAATATTAAAATCATTGCGTATAGCTATTCGTATTTTACGTATGCAGCTCTACTTATTCGTTTATTACTATTTTTGCGTTGTAAATTACCATGCCAACCTTGATTACCATATGGGTAGTATAGTGGATAAATCCATGGTTCTACATTTGGATCCATCGTACTAACTTGTTGTAATGTTTTATTACTTTTATTATAAATTGTCACGTAAGTTTCCGGAATTTCACCATCTGCCGTAGTAGAAAAAACAGCTTCAACTTCATTTATCTTTTGCACATTGTATCGGCCACGATGAATGCCTTTTTTTGTCAAAAATCTCAATTGTAACTCATGTATATTGTTATTTTCAGTTGTTTGCTGTTGCATTTGAATTTCTTCGTGTATCGTTCGATAAGATTGTGCGAAAATGTTATTCGTACGCATTATATTATCTATTGAATGTAAAATTTCTTCATCAAGATTCGAATTTCGATGTAACCGACACTCTGTCGCTTCATTATTATCCACGATAAAGAGTTGACCATAACTTGGCATTTCGTTAGGTGCGGGATACAATGCGGTATTAATTTGATAATAGATTTGTCCTTGAATTTTAAAACAATAAGGTCCATGTCTTTGCGCACTAAAATCTAATATGTTCGCATTAAACGACGCAAATGAAAATATATTATTATATCCACGAATACGATTATAAAAATGTTTTGATTTCGGATGATTATCAGTAAACAATTCGTATAGTTCATGCGGAGGTTGGGGTAAAGGATTTAACTCAACAGTCCCATGGCTACAACAATCGTTAAATGAGTTACTTTCATTGCGAGCTATTTTTTCAACATTAAAATGCTTTGCGCCACAATGTTCGCAACGTATATTCATTTCTCCTATGTAATGCTCTATCACATTTTGTAGTTGGACAACATGAGATGTATTAATGTCTATATATCTTTTTTTTAAAGCTCGAATTTTTTCATTCCATTTCGTTTGGTTACTTTTATTATTTATTACAGTATTTTGCAATGATATTTTATACATTGATTTTGATTTTACTATGTTATCATCTATTATAATATTTTGTGATGATTGTTCATTTAAATTAAAACAATTTTCTAATCTGTTATTATCGTCTAAATTCATCAATCTATTTGATGTGCTAGGTATAGAGAAAATAATATTATTATCTAATGAAGCGTCCATAGTTAAGTTATGAGTATTCTGAGTTATTTCAATATCATCGTTAACATTAAATAATTTCATACTATCATTTATCGCAGTAACTTTGTTATTATTTTTTATCATAGAGACATCTGTTGATGTACCAATCACTTGCGATGCAGTGATAACTGTTTCACTTGGATATACTATTTTCATAGATGAAATTGAAACATGATCATCTATTATTATGTTTTTCGAAAAACTTGTAGAAGTTTGCATCATATTTGGATAAATCTCATTAATATTTGATAAAGATTGACAGTTTTTGTTAGTCATCATTCGCTTTGCTTTCCGTCTTTCAACCTGACAATTTGCTTTTCTTTCTCGTTTATTACGTTGGAATTCTTCTTCTTCTTCAACTGTACGAACTACTTTTCTTCGAGGCATAATTAATTATTAGTTTAATTAAATTATGTAAAACTATTACTGATAATTTTTTTAATACACGTTATGAAAATATATAAATTAATTTTATTTAATTAAAAATTATGAAGGTGTTATTTTTTAATATATAAACACCAAATTATAAAAATATTATTTAACAGTGATAATATTAAACTAATAAAGATATATTAATAGTATAAAAAACTTTAAAAATTAATATTTGTTATTATTATTTGACAAATTAATTTTAAAAATTTCTTAATATTAATATATATTAAATATTTATAAATATTAGTACTAATATTAATTTAATTCCGCACTCTAATATTTTTAATCTAATATTTAATGTATTAATAAAAAACAATCTAAAAATTATAATATATATAGGAATCTTAAATTAAAATAAATTAAATCTTAAAATAAAATTAATTTTTTAATATTAATATTAATTCGGTATAATACTTAGATATATAAATAACAAGTCAAAGCCAATTTCAATCCAAATTAAAACCAATTTTGATCTGAATTAAAATCAATTTCAATTCAATTATCCAAGTTAAAACGAATTTCAATTAAATATTCCAAGTCTAAGTCAATTTTAATCTAAATCAAGCCCAATTTCAATCAAAGTCAAAACTAATTTCAATTAAAGTCAAAATCAATTTCAATTCAATAATTCAAAACCAATTACAATTAAATATTTCAAGTCTAAACCAATTTCAATTTAAGTTAAGCTCGATTTCAATCCAAGTCAAAGTCAATTTCAATCTAAGTCAGAGCCTATTTCAATCAAAGTCAAAGCCAATTTTAATCTAAATCAAAATTAATTTAAATTTAACAATCCAAGTCAAAGTCAATTTCAATCCAAGTCAAAGTCAATTTCAATTCAAGTCAAAGCCAATTTCAATCCAAATCAGAATTAATTTCAAAATCGAAATCAAGTATAGATCAAACACAATACACAGGTATAGATAAACAACCTTTAATACTTGCTTAAAATCGGAGGGTATACCCCCCTTCAAATCGGGGGGTTTTGTCTAAGAGGAGAAGTTACACCTTCACCAGGAATATCACGAGCAGGTGGAACTGAAAAAAAAAATATAACAACAAAGGTTCCATGAAATAAGCATATAAAATGTATTGCGTTTCTATCTTTTCTCCGTCTTTAGAAGGATAAAATCAAGATTATAAAAATCTGTGAATTACAAGGAGACCTCGCGGTTGACTCTTCATCAATTTTAATCCCCTTTTTTGTAATAAAAATAGATTGAATATAATTAAGCTCTGAAAGAGCTTTTCGTCCAATACGCCTTGTAAGTAATATATTTTATATTTGAAATTTGGAGTAATTCTAATGTACGTTATAAAGCATAAAGGAAGATACATTATCGAGTAGTATAACGCAGTGAATAGACGCAAGAGTAGTAATAACGAGAATCCAGGTTTGAAACCTGCGTTGTCAATTCTTTTTCTTTTTCCTTTTTATTTTTTTAATTTTTGTAAATTATTTTATATGTATATGTATATGTATTATTTATTACGTTGAAATAAATATTTGACATATATTTAGATACGCATATATCTTCTTATATATTTATCTATATAAAATGATTGTGAAATAAATGAAATATTTTTATAAAGAAATATTTTTACTTTTAATTTTAAAGATTTATACATTTTCTAAAATTTTCTTTGTTGTGCCTCCGTGGAAGCACAGCGAAATTGGTGGCAGCGGTGGGATCTGCCAAAGGATCGCCAGCCAACTCGCCGAATAAAGACCTGTAAAAAACCAAAAGAGTAAATAACAGGCACGTCAGCAAACAAGTTAAAGCCGACGGACACAAGCAGAAGCAACACATACGGACGACACAAGCAGTACGAGAATCACGGCCAAGCAGCTGAAACCCGAGTAGGAACGCCAGCGTCCAAGGACCAACGCCGACCTACGACATCTCTAAGGACGACGCATCGCCGCCGGGCAACGACCGCCGTACGACGAGCATCAGGCCGCCAGCCTTATCAGCCGTCGAGCGAGAGATTGCAGCATCAGCAACCTACTGACCCAGTGAGCGAACATGCGAGCCGTCTTATTACTGTAAGTCCGTAATATATTTGTAACTGCGTGAATGTCGGAAGGTTCTAACGTACCGAAACCGATAGCGAACCGATCGTGGTTATTAAGCGAACCAGCGCGACAAGCGATTAGCTTAAGTCTAACACCGCGAAAAAATTTTGATAACGCGCGAAGAAATTTAGAAACTCAATACTCGAGCGAAAGCGAGCCCGAGTTACCGGAGCACGTCATCAACGAACGCGAATTTCTGTTCAATAGTTTCGGCGAAAGCCTATTTCCGTGTGATACGACTGACCTCACTGACCACACTCAACGCGAGACTAGACGTACGCGACCGTATATTAGCAGAACTCCAAGTAGAGTATCTTTACGACGCGAATTTTCACTAACCTCCTACGAGAGCGATCTGTTTGACCCGGAAGGAATTTACCGCCAATAAGAAAATAATATGGCCGAATCGCGAAATCCGCACGAAAGTACTCCCGCAAATCTGCCGCGAGGCGCGGTAGACGAGGAAATAGAAAATATGCGGCACTCCATCCGCCAGATGGACCAAAATATAGCGGAGGCCGACCGCACGCCGCCTCCCGAAAGAAACCGCGAAGAAAGAGGAGATTATACACAGATCATCCACATTTTAAATGAAATACGCGCGGACATTCATTCGTTAAACATACGAGTAACGCGACTAGAGAGCGCGAACGCGCAATTACCCCGTCATACAGATACTAGCAGGGAAAACGATAACGATGCGTTTGAAACAACATATGGGCGAACGAGACGCGATGTCAGAAATCGACGAAGCGTCGCCCCGAATTATCTGCCGTTAAAGGAAGCAAGAATAATGATCCCCGAGTTCAACGGAACCTCGCGACATAAACTGCAAGAATTTTTAAACGCGTGTAAATACGCTGTTCAGAACATAAATCCTGCGGACGAAGAATCGTTAATTCAAGCAATCTTATTTACAAAATTAAAAGGGAAAGCGATGCAGGATTTTGAGACGCGAGATATACAAACGTTCGACGAATTAAAACATCAACTTGAAACTTGTTACCAATCTAAACAAAGTACTTACAAATCGAGTTCAATTCATTAAGACAAAAGTCAAACGAAACCGCGTACGCTTTCGGACAACGCGTTGAGTTACTAGCAATGAAATTGTACGATGCTATGATTGAAGGAGAAGAGGACTTCTCGCTATCAAAACGCACGATTCAACACACGATTAAAAAACAGGCGTTAATAAATTTTCAAATTGGATTACGCGACGAATTAAAGGTACTCGTACCCGCGCAACGATATACGACGCTCCAAGAAGCGATAACGGGCGCGAGCGCTGAAGAAAAACTTATCGGACCAACGGCAAGAATAAGCAACTTCCCGAATAAAAATAAATACGAATCAAGCAATTCGCGACAGATTCGAAATTCGACTCCGCAATGTTTTAAATGTGGAAAAAACGGACATTACGGACGCGATTGTCGAAGTAATCGATACGCGCTTCCTAAACCGGAAAAATCCTCGCGGATAGATGCAATAAATAAATATTGCAAACATTAAAAAAAATTCGGACATACCCGTGACGAATGCTGGAGTTTGAACGGTAACCAGAAAAAACGCGAAGAAAATACACACGACCGAAAGAATCCGCGACAACAAAAGCGAGATTCCGAGTCCGACGGTAACAGTAGCGAAGATGATAAAAAAGGGAATCTAAAAAGAAACAACCGCGACCTGCGTCCGAATATCACGTTACGCATATTAAAGATACGCCGAGCACACAGAAGAAGACGGATTTATTGTTAATAACACTACCCATGCGACAAGCAAAGGATGAAAAATTACGGATGTTGTGCGATTCAGGATCAACCATCTCGTTAATAAAATTGTAACGACAGAGTCGTTCCTAACCTGTACATAACTGTAAATATTGTAAATACGTTAAATATGTTCAGAATATATATATGTATAACCTCACTGTCTCTTCCTGCTATACCTATCCTGCTTGCGCATGCGCCACCCGTGCTATCTCGCTTGCACGTGCGCCACACGTGCTATCTCGCTTGCACGTACGCTACTCGTGCTATCTCGCTTGCACGTGCGCCACGCGTGCTATCTCGTTCGCACGCACGCCGCTCGCGCTATCGCGCTTGCCCCCACGGCAAACCGACTCCCACCGACGGACCGACAACGCGTAGTGGGGGCACCGGCCGGGTATATAAGCCCGGCCGGCCGAGACATCGGGACCAGATCCTGTCCCGACATTCTGCTCCTGACACCGACCTGACCACTACCTCTTGGGGCTAAGGCTTTCTTAGCTCTTCCAGGTTTTCTGGCTCTCTCTACCTTACGGGCTGAGGATTTCTCAGCCCTGCCGGGTTTTCCGGTTCCTCGCACCAGCCCGGGCTGAGGTTTTCTCAGCCCCGCCGGGTTTTCCGGTTTTCCGTTGCAGGCGGAGCTCGACGTGACACTCGGGCCTGCCGGCAATACCCAGCCGCCTACCCTGACAGTAGCTATAAGTGCATGCGAACCGCGCCGTAATTGTAAGCCGTTAGTAATAAGTCCGCTAGCTATAACCGCGCCGTAATCCTATAACCGGATAGTAATAAGCTCACTAGTTATAACCGCTCCGTAGAATTAAACCTGCTAGTAATAAGTCCGGGTAACTGTAAGTCTGCGCTTGCGAACCGCGCCGTAATTATAAGCCTGCTAATTATAAGTCCGTACCTGCGAATCGCGCCGTAATTATAAACCGCTAGGAATAAGCCCGACCGGGATAACCGCGTCGCGATTAACCCGCGTGTAAATAACGTCCCCGTAGATACTAAGCTAACGCGCAGGTAAATAAAACCCTAGTTAAGTCAAATCCGCTTCACGCTGCACGCCGCTTCGCGCCGACCGCTTCGCGCTTACGCTTCCCGCTGCGCTCGCATCTGCCACCCAGCGCACGCCGCCTACCACCGCACGGCCCTGCACGCTACTCTGTACATATTTCTCTTTCAATAAACTATCTTTCTACCTATACTGTGTCTACGCAAGCTTGAATCTCCCCTCCTCTCGAACCCGGACACCGACGAGCCGATCCGAGCGTCGAGCGAGGTGACCGCGTTACAAAATTAAAACAATTAAAGGACGATACCCTTACATATGAGGATAAAATCGCGCTCACAGGCATAACCGGGCATAAGGTACATACTATCGGAAAAATGTACGCTACAATAAAAATAGATGGACATAAAATAAAACATGCATTTTACGTTGTAAGAGATGACATTCCGATCGAATATGAAGGAATTCTAGGAATTGACTTCCTTCGACAACATTCGGTATCTTGCGATTATAAACAAAATCAACTAAAAATAGGAGACGCCGTACTCAAATTCCATTCATTTAATAAAATAATTCTAAAACCGCGCAGTGAAACCATAGTAAAAGCAGCAACCAATCAAAACCGGATAGGAATAGTACGAGCAGAAGAAACAGCTCCAGGAATCTATATCGGAAATTGCTTAGTAGAATCAAAAGATCACGCATGTCCCGTTAGTGTAATGAATACGACCGATACAGAAGTCGAAATACAAACGCCACATGTTGTTCTCGAAGATGTAGAATACGACCGAGAATCCGAAATACACACTATACAAACGAGAAAAAATTCTAAACCTACTTCCTCACGATACTCGCAAATTTGACAACTACTACGAACACAGCATTTAAATTCAGAAGAAAAACAGGCACTCTTACGGATATGCGAAGAATATTACGATACATTTCAGTTGGACGGAGAACCACTGACGTGCACCGCGACGGTAGAGCACGAGATAAACACGCGCGCCGATACCTCACCGGTAAAGACGAGACCGTATCGCCTTCCGGAAAGGCATAAGACGGAAGTAAATAAACAAGTGCAAGAAATGTTAAAAAACGACATAATCCGAACAAGCGCGAGTCAATGGAACGCACCCCTATTAATGGTACCGAAAAAAGCCGATGCATCTGGAAAACCAAAGCTCCGAATAGTAGTCGATTTTCGGAAGCTAAATGATCTGACGATAGGCGACTCATTTCCACTGCCCAACATCACCGATATATTGGACCAGTTAGGAAACGCCAAATATTTCACTACCTTAGATTTGGCATCAGGATATCACCAGATACTGATGACCGAATGAGATAAAAATAAAACAGCATTTTCAACGCCCTACGGACATTACGAGTTTAATAGAATGCCGTTTGGACTAAAGAATGCGCCAGCAACATTCCAGCGATTGATGAATTCAGTTCTGACAGGAATGCAAGGACTAAAATGTTTAGTTTATCTGGATGACATCGTTATATATGGATCAAGCCTAGAAGACCACAACAAACGACTCAAGGAAGTACTACAGAGACTTCGAGAAAATAATTTAAAATTGCAGCCGGATAAATGCGAATTTTTACGCAAGGAAGTAATTTATTTAGGTCACATTATTTCGGAGGATGGAATATCTCCGGATCCGTCAAAATTAACAGCAATAAAAGAATTTCCGACGCCAAAGAAAGTAAAGGATATACAATCTTTCAAAGGACTAGCCGTATATTACAGAAAATTGCCGCAAGGTCTTGCCGCAAGACGGCAGATATCCATCGCCGTCCAAAATAACGGCAAACTGTGCCAAGGATGTGGCACCACCTCACTCACGGTACGACGACCACTCACACAATCCACAGAAATCTGGATCGAAAAGGGCTCCGCACTTCGATATACGGCCTCACAAGCCCGCTCGAACGGATCGCGCGGCAAAGCAGGGCCGCACAAAGTAAAATCACTGCACGCCCTGCATACTAAGTCAGATGGGTTGGACATAGACTCCAAACACCAAAAGCAAAAATTATACGACTCCATTAAAAATAGCAATAATTATAAGATTCGCTACAGACAATGAAAATGTCACCGTACGAATGTCGACAGAAGACTGAACACTGAATGAAATAATCCGTCGAAAAGCATGCAGAAAAATCATCTCAGAAAAAAGATACTAACCGATAACAATGACACTCGCGGGATATCATCGCGAGAAATAAAGCTAAAGTATATAATATTACAGGATGCTCGTCAGCTGGAACAGCCGACGGTCCGAGGGTCTCACGGAGTTATATGAAACGGACTCATCATATGAAATTCAAGAATTTGAATATAACCCGGGCCTATACCTTGAAAAAATTGGACAGCTATACTACGTCAAGGGAACATGGAAATTAGTAATCAAATTAGATCTAACAATATTAAACGACAGATACGAACAAATATTGAAGTATTTGCAAAAAACAGAGACGATGTGCGGTACAATGAGACTACAAAATCACTACCATCGAGACGCTTGCAATAATCTTGATATTATAGCGAAACGAGAAGCAAAATATCTAAAAAACGTAATGACACAAATTCAGACAATATATAAACCATCGACTAACAGACGCAGAGGACTGATAGACGGAATAGGCTCGATAGCGAAAACATTGTCCGGAACAATGGACGCGAACGATGAAAAGCATATTAACGAACAATTAAATTTATTAGAAAATAAACAAAAAAACGCTACAACACGTGGTTCGAACTCAAATAAAAGTAGTAAATAATACTGTTACGTCCAGACTCGGGGAAGGATGAGTCGACGGAAGGGCGCAACAACTATCTTTATTTATCCCGAAGTCAAACGTCTCGTGGCGTTTGGTATCGGGTCGAACGAACTGACAGGTCCGAAAAGCAGGTAAACGACTGAGTCGCTGTTACGCTGGTTATTCAGACGTTCGCTCGGCGGTCCCTTTTCGGTCAGAGAATTTAATCTCTTTTACGCGGGATGGGACCAAGTGCGATCTTTCTACTGGGAATGAGTGGGGGTTAATAAAGAGTTATTTAATTAACAAATATAAATTTATTCAATTTTGAAATGAATGATGGGTATACATGATTATATAAGAAAGAAAAAAAAAATATATAATATTAGTTTTCGTCTGAATGTATGTGAGTGTGTGTGTTAGTTCGCGGGTGTTACATTGATACGGAGGACATTAGTCAGAATACAAGGGAAAGATTTTATCGTTAACATTTAGGTTCTGACTGGTTAATACAATATGATTTACTTAATAACAAAAAAAAACATGTGTGCGTGTGTGAGTGAGGTAGGAAGTAAGGATCATGGAGAGAGAGTGAAAGGAGATTTGAATTTAATTCAATTTAGTCTTGATAGGACGAAGGTGATTCTAAATCAGGTAGTTCTTCGCAGAACTCCTGAATGGCTTCTTCGAAATCGTCTGATTCCGAAAATTGCGGAGAAAAAGGGGGTGGATTATTTAAGAGGACTGTGGATAATGACGAGAATGATCTCGGGGAAGAAGGCGGTTCGGGGGAATAAACTGGGGAATAGCTGGGAGAGAAATAGTAAGGGGAAAGGGGGGAGGTTGTAACTGTGCTGGATTGTGAGCTTGGGTGATGTGAGTCAGCCTTACACCTAAATCTTTTTAATTTGACGATGAGAATCGCGAACGGTCGCGTCAACGCCTTCCGAGTCCTGCGATGGACTAGGTTCATGGGCCGATATATATATATTTTTCCAGATCTGGTTCTCACTACGAAACCAGTGTAAATAATAAGGTTTCAGTCGCGTATATACGTAATAATTCAATAGTTGAAGCTTACTTTTTGCTGTTGATTCGATAATGATGAAAGACTAGTCTCGTGGTGCGTTCGGACCTTCGGTTGATGAATGCAAATGGTGGTGAGACGTCGCTGGAAGACACTGGTTTTCTCAACTAACTCGCGAGTCACAACACGGAGCAAGAGTACTCGGATTGAAAGTTGCAAAATAATAGAGAGTGATGTGTTCGCGAGTTCTCTTTTTATAATTTTCTTTTGGGGCGTATTCTAATTCTAAGAGTGGGAATCTTCCAAAACTTCGACGAATTGAATTTGCGCAGAAGTGGGAATTTTTCAATCTTAGCAAATTAAAAATGTGCCAGTGTCTTCGTTAGGCGGGGTGTTTCTCCTACTTTTTACGTTTTACTCGTAGTGATCGTCCATTGGTGAGTTCGATATTCGTTCAAAGATTCCTTGCACGTGTTCAGATTAGAAAAAAGATCCTATTCTTCTACGATAATTTTATTGCTATTGGTGCAGCTGTGTTTATTGAATATTTGTTGGAAAATTTTATTATTATAGATGCAGCTGTGTTTGTTGGGTATTTCGTTAGAAAATTTTATATTACCTTGAGGAGACCGGCATGTTTTTATCATCGATCTTTTACGTTGGTCTGTTTACTGAGCGATTCGTTTGTCTCACCAATCGACGATCGTTGCCGACACTTCGCGGAAGGAAGGAATCGTGGAATCGCCAGGACGTAACAATACTATAGCGCACATTGAAAAATTAGAAAATATAATAGATCGAAATGAGAAACTTTTACAAAAACGGGTAACGGTATATACTGAACGCGCCGAAATAAATGAACATTTTATAATAATCACCGCGGTTATAACAGAGTTAATACGCGACGCGGAAAATACAATCGAATATTTGACATATATACGCAAAGGAGCAATGCATCCGAAACTAATGCCGATAGAAACAATTATTGCACATTTAAAAGAAGCGACGCAACAATTACAACAAGGAATGTATTTCCCGTTTAAAGTTCACGCGGAAGATTGGCTAGCGATAGAAGAATATACCAAAATAAGCGCGTTCTACGGTAAAAGAAATGTTTATACCATATTACGATTCCCATTAATTACACAACCGAATTACGATATTATAAATGTAATTACATTTCCCGTACCGATGAATAATAACATATTTACCGTAACCGAAATAAATAATAAAATAATTGCAATAGATAAGGAAAAATTAACTTATCTTAGAATAACGGAAAGCGATTTAAAAAATTGTATAGAAATAAATTCCAAATATACGTGTGAAAATACGATACCGATATATCGCATGAATCAAAACGCACCGTGCGAAATACAAATGTATACACTATCACGAAAACACAATTGTAACACACAATTGATAAGCTCGAAAAATGCGATCTGGACAACACTACGACAACCGCACACTTGGTTATATGCGACCGCGACCGACCAACAGATAACGATACAATGCGATAATCGACACGAACACAAAAGAATAATTAAAAATACAGGAAAAATTACATTAAAAGGAAAATGTAAATTAACAACAACAGATATGACGTTACAGTCAATAAAAACAGTATACGAAACAAATGTAGAAATCTACTTACCAGAAATAAATATCACGCTTCTACAGATATACAAGACACACGATAACGACACACTAGAAAACGTAACGCTACATCGAACAGAATTAATAAAATTAAAAAATAAACTAGAAGAATTAAATAATAATCTACAAGCCAACGATCCCAGAACAAACCCCGTGTCTCCACCGAGGGGCACAACATCTTAAATAATGTAACAATGTTAGGACATTGTATACATGTTTTATAAAGACAACCATTTAAATTCTCTATCTGTCTTTAGATTACCGGGTAAGAATATTTATATTTATTTTGCACATTAGATTAAATGATATAAATCATAAAAGCATGAAAAACATTAATATTTACTATATACAGCACATCTTATAAATGCAAATACTTCAAAACGTGTTGTATATCCCAACACTATTTAAGAAAATTTTACAAAATGTATAAATCTTTAAAAATGAAAGAAAAATGTTTCTCTGTCAAAATATTTTATTTATTTCATGATCATTTTATACAGACAAATATATAAGAAGATATATATGTGTCTAAATATATGCCAAATTTTTGTTTCTACATAATAAGTAAAATATATTACATATACATACAAAACAATTAAAAAAAAAAGAAAAATAAGAAAGAAAAATGTTAACATCGCAGGTTCGAACCTGAGTTCTCGCTATTACTACTCTTGCGTTTACTCACTATACCATATAGCACTGTTCGATAATATGTTTTTCTGTATGCTTCATAACTTGCGTTAGAATTTCTCCAAATTTCAAGTATATAATATATTACTTATAAGGCGTATTGGACGAAAAGCTCTTCCAGAGCTTAATTATATTCAATATAGTTTTATTACAAAAAAAGGGATCAAAATTGAAAAGTCAACCACGACCTCTCTTTCTTAGTATATTATATATATTTTTCTTATTATTATACATAATTTTTTATATTATAAGAAACACAAAAAATATTGCGATATAATTAAGAAATATAATAATGCTAAAACTGCAGTATGTACAATAACAAAAAATCTCAAGTATGATAAAATATTTTAAAATACGATAAAACTTAAATGTAAAGAAAAAATCAGGAACTTTACTTTGCCTGTAGATAAATAACACTAAATAATTTTTAATTGACGGAACTGGCCAGATTTTATTTAACGAATTTATTACGAAAAATATCACTCCAGCTAAGATTCGAACGTGGTACTCCCTATAATCCGTGACAGGCGTTTTTACTAATTCGATCACTGAGGCATGTGGTGATATTTAACACAATAAGCAATAAATATTAAGGAGAACGTCTTATTTAAAGCGACGTGAATAAATAATAGACAACAGTCGTAATGGACCTAAAAGCCTAATAATTTTTGTGTATTTACTTTTTCTAACTCATAAAATCTGGTCAGTTGCGTCGATTAAAAATTATTTAGTGTAATTTATTTACTGGCGAAGCAAAGTTTTTAATTAGGTTTTAATTATACACCATTAATCTGAAGAATTGATATTATAGGATCCTTACTGGTATCAAAAAGTTAAATCAATTTCAATTTAAATATATGTATTTACTGTTCCAACAAAATAAAACTGCGTTTTAAAAACCGACACCGAAACCACCCAGACAGCACATAAAACTAAGAGATGACAAAAAGATGTCTTTTTAAAGTCATCTTTTCGGCAAAGCTAAAAGACGTTTAAAGATAGAAATATTTTATTGAAAATATAATAAAATGTGATTAAAATTCTCTCTCAATTGACTTCATTTCATTATTACTCCATCAATAATTTTAATAAAAGTTCAGATTTTAGTTAAATTCAATAAAATTATAAATTTTATGATATCTAATATTTCAAAAAATTTATTATTACTTTTCAACAATATTATTTAACTTTGCTTATATTTCACAGGCGACTTTGCCCCTCGATCATACTAAAAATGTAACCTAATTCAATTTCATATAATCCAACCCTATTTCATTCATATTTTTTTCATAGTATTCAAAAATTTAGTGTAACAATTTGAAACATTACAATTTTAATATAACTTAAGTATTAAGTATAATTTTAAGTATAAATTAAAAGAGAAAATTAATTTTTTAGATTTCTATAAACTTTTAATTAAACAAATAATATATATTTTTTATAGTAAAAATTTAATATATATCTTTCTTTCTGTAAATATGTTCCTTTCTTTTAAACAAAATAATTAAAAACAACAATTCTCATCAATTAACTACTAATTTAGATTCGCAACCATTAGATTACGATAGATTATTTCTTAAAGAATGAAGAAAATTTGCTAGGTTAATTAATTGCTATTAATAATATATATTGTATATTTAATATGTTTTAAAGAATATTAATTAAAATTTATATTTTATTGCAGAAAAACAAATGAAAATATCTCCAAAATCATCAAGTGTAGAAAAAATACAATTGCTTCTTACAATTAAACATAACATGTAATAACATTTAATTTTAATTTGCGATTTTTGTTATTTCTTTATCACATTTTTTTGTGTAGCTGACTATAATCCTGGATGCCGTTTAAAAATAAAGAAAACTCTCCCAAACGTAAAATAAAAAAAAACTTTTTTATATTATTTCCATATGTTTCATAAATGGTTTGCAAATTTTATTATTTTTATAAAATAACTATTTTTCTTTTCTTAAAATAGTGAGAAATGATTCTGATTTACAACAAATTAAACAGCAGAAAATCGAATCTATTAAAGAAATTAAAACTTCAAGCAAAAGTAACAACAAAGTTTGAATTTTTTAGCTTTCATAAATTTCATCTTTTTTATATATAATTTTAATTTTAATTATTATTTATTTATTTATCTATCTATTTATAATATACATACTTTTCTTTATTCTCTCCTCCACTTAAATCTCTCCTTCCTTTTTCTCCATTCTCTATCTTTTTCTCCTCTCTTTCTTTCTTTCTTCTTTTCTCTCTCTCGCTCTCTTTCTCCTTCTTTTTCTCTTTTTTCTTTATGGCTAGTTGAAAAATTCTATTTACAAATTTTGAGAGCTCACTTTGATTATCTAAAAATATGAATATTTTCTTTTTACACATACTATTAAACGCACGACACATAATCAACACATGGACAATATTGACAGCACACACGCATTGATATTACATACAATATAATTTGATATACCTACTTTCTTTTATTCGTTCCTCCTTCCTCTTTCTCTCTTGTTCTCTCTCCTTTTCTTTCTCCCTCTCTCTCCTAACAGCCGACAAATTTCGAGAATTTATTTTGATTATCTAAAAAAACGAATATTTTTTTACACATATTATTAAACATACGAAACATAAACAAAATATGGACATTAACAACACATTAATATTATACACAATATAATATACATACCTTTTTATTTATTCGTCACTACTTCTTATTTCTCCCTTCTCTATTTTCTCCTCTTTCCCTCTTTTTTTAACTTTAACTTTAACTTCTTTAACTTTATTTAGCTTTGTTTTTTCACAAACTGCTATATTTGCAAAAATTTTGTTAAATTGATTTGACAGCCGCAAATAACACGAGTGAAGTAAGTCACAATATATTTGAGACTTTCAAGTATCGACATAATATTTTTAAAAAGATATTTTAAAAACACACATGTATATACAGGGTGTCCCAGATCATTGGGGACAATACTCGTGTGCAAATAGAGCGGACCAAACTGAGTCGAAAAGTCCTCTATCATATTTTTTTATAACGCTTAATAAAGGAGTTATTATTGAATAAAGTCTGGTCAATCAGCGCCAACCTTTAGCCGGGCGCACATCGGTGAGCCGTGCGACGTGAAGTGTGTGCTGCCGCATACTACCAGGCGCGCGGCTCACCGACGTGCGCCCGGCTAAAGATCGGCGCTGATTGGCCAGATTTTACTCAATAATAACTCCTTTATTAAGCATTATAAAAAGATATGATAGAGGACTTTTCGACTCAGTTTGGTCTGCTCTATCTGCACACGAGTATTGTCCCCAATGATCTGGGACACCCTGTATATATATATATATATATATATATATATATATATATATATAAGGTGCGGAATTTATAGTGACGCGGGAATATTTTTCGGAAACGAAGTGAGATATCAAAAAATGTTTCAGACAAAAATTGCATGGTTTCGAGGGGGCCACATGATAAAAATATGGATTTGACCTTAAGTGGTCTTTTCAAGGTGAGGTCAATGTGGTCGATGTTTTCTTAAATGGAACTCCACATTTTTTATTACATATTCTTGTAACTTACCTCGAGAGCTTTCCAAAACACTATAATAAAGTATTTTTTCATTAAGTACTTTTTGAGTTATTTTATATTTTAATCTGACATATTCTGATATAAAAAATAAAATATCTCGTAAAATATTTAGTTTTCGATAATCTTACCGTAATACTTTTATGTACAGAATAATGAGACAAATCAATTAGTATAAAAAAAATAATTGTTTTAAAGAAAAATATGTAATTATTTACAATGTATTTTTTTAAACAATTATTTGTTTTTTTCTTTACACTAATTGATTTGTCTCATTATTCTGTACATAAAAGTATTACGGTAAGATTATTGAAAACTAAATATTTTACGAGATATTTTATTTTTTATATTAAAATATGTCAGATTAAGATATAAAATAACTCAAAAAGTACTTAAAAAATACTTTATTATAGTGTTTTGAAAAGCTCTCGAGATAAGCTACAAGAATGTGCAATCAAAAATGGAAGATACCATTTAAAATTTTACAGTTACCTCCGCCCCCTTTAGAGGAGGAGGGAGGGCAATTTTATGTTTACGTAGTTAGAAAGGCCCCTCGAAAACATGAAACTTTCTCATGAACAATTTTTTGATTTGACAATTATTTTTCGAGTTATTAGCTTGTAACACTTTACGTGGGCCACCCTGTATATATATATACTATTTTGAAATTTCATATTGCACTTCATATTGTAAATGTATTCTTGAAATTAGTTTTTTTTGTAAATAGATAGTGTAATTGCAGAACATAATTTTTATAGTGTATATTATTGTATATTTATACATCGTTTTCTTCTCGCACTTATTACGTAAGATAAAGCTTGTCGCGCGTTGTGTGTTGTGCATACCTACCATGTATATGAATATTAACTTTGATATTAAAGGTAAAGGATTAATTAAATTTTAAATAATATATTATCATATTAATATAGTAGAAATATTGTTATGTGAATGTTCCATATTTTTATTAGTAATTAAAATAATCAAAGTTAAAATAATCACAAAAATTAATTTATATAGTTAATTAAAAATCACCTAATATATTCTTGAAGTAATACGATAAAACAAAACATAGTATATTTACATAGCAACAAAAAAATTTAATTTAAAATCGCTTTAACATCGCTAGATAAAAGCAAAAATATTCTTTACGTAATGTCCAAAAAATAATGGATAGAACACGAAGTATGTATAGTATTACTAAAAAACATTAACTTTTTTATTTATAATATATTAATATAAATAATATAATATAAGAATATAAATTTCAATAAATTGGGATACATAATATAAATTCATAATTTATAATACTAATTAATTTCAGTTTATAAAGGCAAACATTCTATAATAAAGCTGTAGATGAACTTGAATATCGACGCAATCAAATATTGATGAAATAACTACGTGAGTT
>WHNR01000049.1:450000-534955 GCA_009859135.1 Formica selysi | reverse complement strand
TCCAAGGTCTCAATAATAACGTCGTTTCTGTGCATCATCGTCAAGTACATCGGCAGCCATTCTCGTTTTTCGTGTCCTTTAACGTACACGATAGGAGATGCTCCATCTTCCTCTTCCGTCGCACCCATCATAGTTCGGTAATCAAACGTCTAGCAAAGCTGTATGGAACGTTTCCATCCTCCCATTGAAGTCCATGGTGATGTCCGATTAGCCATGAAGTTGGCATCTCTCAGATTTTGTAAGCGCACGCCATGGTACGGGACTTGCAAAAAAGTAATGAAAGAGAACAAATCCATTTCTCAATATCGCTACTTCCTTCACGATAAAGTTTCGCCCGATAATGAATCCTTGCAGATCCACAAACGTTGGCGTGATCATGCTGATAATATTACTGTACGATTGCAAGAATGATGTACGACTGCTGTCGATCGTCAAAATCTCAATCTTTATATATTTTTTGACATTGGAGAGGATATTTGCTTTTAGGTAATTTTACGAACTACGTTGGTCAATGGACAATATTCGACAACGCGATCATGCAAGATGAGACAATAGGCGGTAGTATTTGCAGGTATATCCTCCTTGCACTCAAACTCTAATCTCACGTCCACGGTGGAATTTTTGACAGACTCGTTTTGTCGCGAGCAATCGATAACCGCGAGAGGACCGCAATGTAAAAAATTTGAAATGTTTAATAGCACATCATCATTATCACATCCGTAATAAGATTTGCGAAAACGAGAGTACATATCGAACAAGAGGGCGAATCTATTTTTATCGAAATCTAAATTCAAATCATCGTAGGGATAAAATTCCGAGTTTAGATAGAGTTTAACGTTGGTCAATTTGCAGTCGTCGATGCAGTAAATCTTTTAACACAGCATTTTTTCTGCAGTCTGCAGCGCAAAGATCACGTATCGCGGCTTCTCCAGCTGAGAGGCGGTTTTCACGGTCACGAATGCTTGGTCGTATTATGCAATAGAGGAAATTCGTATAGATCACAAAAGCGAAAACTCATATTCAAGTATCTCCGCTTTCCAACGCGCGCAGCAAGGATAGTTTATTGACCTCGCTCAATATAGGTAGTAGTGTATCTAGGTCGGTTCTAAGCCATGGTCCTCTGAGGGGGGTGAGGGGCGAGGGAAAACTCGCGCGGGGGTATGACGTCACGCGGGGGGAACGCGGCGAAACCTGTTGGCGAGGGGTCCGCGGAGAGGGGGGAGGGGGAACCACGTCCTAACCGGTAAGCGAGGGGTCCGCGGAGAGGGGGAGGGGGACCGCTGCGAAATCGGTTGGCGAGGGGTCCGCGGAGAGGGGGAAGGGGGATCATGTCCTAACCGATAGGCGAGGGACCCGCTTACTTAACCTAACCGGCAGGCGAGACGTTCGCGAGTAGGTGTGAGAGAGATAGCGCTAATGATATTCTATGGGCGTGGGAGAAGGATAGCGCGAGGCGTCCATATGAGCGTGGGAGAAGGATAGCGCGAGGCGTCCATATGAGCGTAAGACAAGGATAGCGTTTGCATGCACGTTGGAGAGAGATGGTACGAGGCATGCACTTGGGAGAGGGATAGCGCGAAGCATGCACTTTGGAGAGAGAGAGATAGTGCGAAGCATGCACGTGGATGATACGGCGTTCGTAAGGCGGTGCGAGAGGATAGCGCGAGGTATGCACGCGTGTAGGAGAAGGATAGCGTCCGCATTGGCGTGGGAAAGGATGACGTTCGCGGGGAAAGAGAGAGATAATGCGAGGCATGCATGCGTGTGGGAAAGGGAAAGAAGAAGGTGCAGAAATAATTGACATTTTTTAATATAATAATAATAATATTTATTCAAAATTTATGTGTTCGTTTAAATGTGTGTGTGTGTGTGTGTGTGTTGTGTGTGTGTGTGAAAAAATAATAAAAATAATAATAATAATATATAATAAAAAATATTTGCTGCAGGCTCCTTCTGAAACAGAAAAATACATATCTTGTTAGTATAATGCGCTTTCCCTAATTTAATTTTTATAAATCTAATATAAAATTTAAAAAGAAGATACTTACATTATCCTCCTGGGGCCGCAAGCTCTTCCTCCCAATCCTCCTCCCAATCCTCCTCTTCCTCTTCTCTTCCCACGCCTCAGGCTCCCAATTCCCTCTTCTTCATAGGGCTCAAGCCCAAAAAGCGGCCGCAAACAGAAAATGTCCTCATATTGCGTAGGGTGCACGCATGCCCACTCGCGGGCTTCGCGAATGTCACCCCACAAGCTTGCGTGCGCCCAACACAAATTTCCCTCTCATCCACCGCATGTATCGGCGGTGGATGACGTCAATTTGCACGAACTAAAATATATTATTATATTAATTAATAAATATCACACATAATCTCGCACACAAAAACACTGAACACTACTTACCAGATTAAGGCGAAACATTTTTATACACTGTTCTTCATTCATTGTCAAGCACTTTGTGACGGACATAATGCCCGTGTACTGAAATGTAACATCTATATTTTAATTAAATGGCTGATGCCACAATCTAACAGCACGTACTGAAATGTAATACTCGCATACTGGGATAAGAAAGAGGAAAGGAAAGGAAGCGCAGAAATAATCGACATTTTTAAATATAATAATAATAATATTTATTCAAAATTGTGTATCATACAAATGTGTATGTGTGTGTGTGTGTGTGTGTGTGTGTGTGTGTGTGTGCGTGTGTATATTTTAAAAAATAATAATCATAATAAAATATATAAATAATAAGGTGCGCTCCATCTGAAACAGAAAAATACAAGTCTTGTTAGTATACTAATTCAAATAATATAAATTTTTTTTAAATGGATACTTACAATGTTCACCAATCCTCGAACTCAACCGATAATTGATAATGTCTCAGGCGATTGTCCAACCATGCTATATACGATTTGTTTAAACCGATTTCTCGACCTTGTATCACTTGCACTACCGAATTCACTGGGATGTTACTCGATAGCGCCGGGACACAGGCATCTAAGCATTTGTATTGTTTGCGTACGAATGTCTTAAACTTTGTAGTCGCGCAATTCGGCCAAGCAGCGATCGAATCGCAAGCCCCTCTGACACTCTGATTCGATATTGTGCTTCTAGCCCATCGAGACATTTAAGGCATTCGTCTTCCCATAACTCACATGAACACGCCGAGTTTACCCTTATGAAATCCTCCATAGATATTTTCTAATCGCGCAATGTATTTCCACCATATTTCCTATTCGTCTTTTCAAAACACGAATTTTTGTCCAGCTTATACAATGCAAATTGGGCACATATTGCAGGGCATTATCTGATACAGCGGTTTTCTACACTCTGCGCAAGACGATCCCAGGATTAGTGCATAAATTGCACTTTCATGTTTTCGCACAACACGAATATTCGAAAATAAGTCTGAAATTCGCAGAAAACAGTCTGTGTAAAATTTTTTCGTTGACGTCACTTTTATAATAAAAAGTATATACAGCACATTTTCACCGAACCTAAACTATTTATTTCAATTCGGTTTAAAGTACGTTGCTTTATGTCCTCCGTAATATCAATACTGCAGTCACTATCGTAATCGGAATCCTCCGAAAGTACGCGGTCTTCGTCTGATGAATTGTCCAACAAATTCTCAAATGCCATCATTGTTGTCATCTTCGAGAATGACATCCTCGTCATCATCAATAACCACAACTTTCTTCGTCAGCCATAACACATATTTGTTAAGATCGCCCTAAGGGCGTAGACGGTTGCGTACTATAACGTTGCACACTCTCTCCTCGATTATATAATTTTAATTTTCATATCTTTTTGTCTCCTTCTAATAGGGTATCACGTCTCATCTACCTCATCATTTTTCTACATCTTAGCAGAGCGTGTCGAGAGAAAAATTTAAGTTTTGCAGACTGTGCATATCTATTTAACAGTTTTATTCATACATAAAGGATAGGTTAAATAATTAAACTCACAGATAAATAGTAAAATAATTTATTTATTACAAGCATTCGTAAGAATATCATTTACGACACATTCAATAACTCGCAATCTATGAGTGATTCTCTGTTAAACATATCACTTTCACGTATTGCTTTTGCAGCGTCGCATACATTAGCGATATTATTCTGTTGTAAAACAATTACAAATTGTTTGAATTTTTCATTTACAATATGAGTATTTTCACATAACCAGTAATACATATGATCTATGCATTTTGAAAATCTAATAAATAGAATAAAGTTGGCGGTTTCATATATAAAGAATTTATTGGATAATCCTATTTTATAATATTCGAATCAGATATTTTAACCACTTCGAATGTTAAATCTCGGACCCGCAATGGGATTTTTCAGTCGATTGTAGAAGCTGTTCAATGTCCCCACGTTTCTGCATCAGCGATTTCCATGTTTCAAAAGGCAATATTATTTGATTGCCCCGATTATCGCCGAGAACCAATTCCACGCAAGATACAGCTCCAACGTTTATTCCAATGTCCAAATATTTGTATGACGTCGGGGTTAAGGCGTATCGTCTTCGAGTATACGAACTGCACGACGAGGCTCGGATGAAATGCTAGGAGTAATAAAATATTATTTATATAATATTTTAAAAAATATAAAATTCTTTACATTAATTTAAACTTACTTGTTACATTTCTTCTTCTTACACTGTGTAGTTTCATCAGCATCTTGAATCGGAACGTAATAATTCATGCGGCTCCTTCAATGGGATACATTTTATATGAACCTTTCACACAAATGGTCGATGTAGTACTGAACGTATTAAACATATTTAAAATATGTACTAGCGTTGCAAAAATTGCAATGTGGTGGAGATTATTGCCGACGCGATATTTTTTTTCAAATCTTTCTATTCAAAGCGCCGATGTACGGCTGCTTCGCGGTGAATATCACCAGGTGTGAGATATAGCCGAATGCACAAAAATGCAACATAATATAAAATTTCAAGCGCCGATAGCGCTGCTTCGCGATTGAATCATCGCAGATATCCAAACGCGCGTGTCGAAACATGACAAAATCGTGAAATATAAGAATATATCAAGGTTAAATTGTGCTAATATACAAGTGATTTAACTTTTCGATGCATCTGGGTGAGATGACATCATCATCACCAGGTGTGAGATTTAGCGGAATGCACAAAAAATGCAACGTAATTATAAAATTTTCAAGCGCCGATGTGTGGCTGCTTCGCGATGACATCATCCTCAGATATCAGAATACTAACGCGCGTGTCAAAACATGACAAAATCGTGAAATATAAGGAAATCCTTATGATTAAATTGCACTAACATACTTTGGACAGCAGCATGTAATTTGAAACTTTTGCGATTTACCATCTCTAGACGACAAAAAAATGCAGTAATTGACATTTAGTCAAAATGTACGTGACAAATTCGCGAAATAAGATTTAGTTGATACACATGATGGAAAGAGACATCAAGATAGAATATAAAAATCATGGTAAAGAGACACACCCTGTCAGTATTTTCGCCAAGAGTTCCGAGACAAGAGCTACTAAAAGGCGCATTTTTGTTAGCAAATTTTTTTGATAAATTGGAATATGCGGAAAACAGTGCCGAACGAATCTGCGCGAGCAATCTGCAAGGGTAAATTCGATTAGAGGAGTACGTTGCGTGGGAACAACGATGCGACGAATATATCGAATCGTTGGAGAGCAAAGTCGAATCAAACGTCCACGATATATCGATCGGGATTCGACAATCGCTGATTGCCAGAATCGCACGACACGAGGGAGGGATTGAAGAACTCGTTACGAGGCGTTTTTGTACACGCGGGTGCAGGATGCAGTACCGGCCAACACGGATTGATTTGGCGAGAGATCGATTACGGTGTTTCGAGAGCCGCATATTTTGACTGGTGCGTTAAAATTCATAATCATATCGGCTCGTCAATTTTTCGAGGATGCAAAGACAATGTGCTCGGAACAGTGCAAAATGTGATTGAAAAGACACTTTAACGTGAAAATTACACTTGTTCAATGGTGAATTTGTGACGGTTGATAAACGCGAGTAGTGATACTATGCGGATTCTAAGCCAGGGGCTCTGAGGGGGGTGAGGGGCGAGGGGGAAATCAGGGCAAGGGGGGTGACGTCACGCGGGGGGAGGGGGTGACGTCACGCGGGGGGGGGGGGTATGACGTCACGCGGGGGGGGGTATGACGTCACGCGGCGAATCGCGTCCTAACCGATAGGCGAGCGGTCCGCGGTCCTAACCGATAGCGAGAAGTCCGCGCGTCCTAACTGGTGGGCGAGGGGTCCGCGGGGAGAGGACCGCGTCCTAACCGATAAGCGAGAAGTCCGCACGTCCTAACTGGTGGCGAGGGGTCCGCGGGGAGAGGGAGGGGACCGCGTCCTAACCGATAGGCGAGGGACCCGCGCGAGTAGGTGTAAGAGAGGGATAGCGCGAAGCATGCACTTGGGAGAAAGAGAGAGATAGCGCGAGGCATGCACTTGGGAGAGGGATAGCGCGAAGGATGCACTTGGGAGAGAGAGAGATAGCGCGAAGCATGCACGCGGATGATACGACGTTCGCAAGCGGAGTGAGAGAGATAGCGCGAGGCATGCACGCGTGAAGGAAAAGGATAGAGTCCGCATTGGCGTGGGAAAAGGATAACGTTCGCGGGAGAGAGAGAGAGAGAGACAGCGCGAGGCATGCATGGACGTGGGAGAAGGAGGCGCAGAAATAATCAACAAACATTTTAAATATAATAATAATAATATTTATTCATCATTTATGTGTAATACAAAATATGTGTGTGTGTGTGTGTGTGTGTGTGTGTTTAAAAAATATATATATAAAATATAAAAATAAAAATAATAATAGAAAAAATAATAAAATAATAATAAAAATAATATAATATGTAGGCTCCATCTGAAACAGAAAGAAATCTTATTAGTATATTAATTTAATGTTTATAAATCTAATATAAATTTTAAAAAGAAGATACTTACAATTAATTCTTTGACCTCTTGCTCGGAGGCTCGTCCCACATTCTTCCATCACATAGGGTTCCTCATAGGGTTCGAGCCCGAAGAGACGTCTTAGGTCTAAATGAAGACCGTCCGGGCCATTATCCTCCCATACGTCCTCGAGGAACTCGCGCTCGTGCCGGCGCAGCGCTCGTACAAGTTGCCGGCGTCTAATGTTGACAAATCCAGGGATCTCGATCTCGCTCGTATATTGATACTATAAATTAAATCGAATTAGAATATTTATTATAAATAATTAATATATTATAAATAATTAATATAAAACAAATATTACTTACTCTTTGGAAACACACCAGATTCAGCAAAACCCGCAATAGCCCCATTGCGAGATCCTTTGCCCACCACGACGCGTACGGCCGACCCCCTTGCAGCACCAATTCAATCAACGACGGCATTTTTCAAATTTCACTTAAACTTTTCGTCACTCACTGCTCGAAACGTTATGACAAACACAACGGATAGACATTGTCTCGATTAAACATTTTAGAGTAGGAGATGTATCACTTACGAAGAACGCTTACTCTCAGCTCTTGATAAGAAAACAAAAGTTAGCATGTTTCCACAGACAACTATTTAAAGTATTTAAATATGCATGTAAAAGAGAGAGAGATAGCGCGAAGCATGCACGCGGATGATACGACGTTCGCAAGGCGGAGTGAGAGAGATAGCGCGAGGCATGCACGCGTGAAGGAAAAGGATAGAGTCCGCATTGGCGTGGGAAAAGGATAACGTTCGCGGGAGAGAGAGAGAGAGACAGCGCGAGGCATGCATGGACGTGGGAGAAGGAGGCGCAGAAATAATCAACAAACATTTTAAATATAATAATAATAATAATATTTATTCATAATTTATGTGTAATACAAAATGTATGTGTGTGTGTGGTGTGTGTGTGTGTGTGTGTATGGTTAAAAAAGAATAAACTAATAATCAAAATAATAATAAAATAATAATAAAAATAATATAATATGTAGGCTCCTTCTGAAACAGAAAGAAATCTTATTAGTATATTAATCTAGTTTGAACGTAATAAATTTAATAAATAATAAATTTATTAATAAAGAAGATATTTACAGTTAGTTCTATGCTTCTTGTTCGGAGGTTCTTTTAGCTCTTCCAGTTCCCAATCTTCATCACCGAAATAATCGCTGTAATCATCATAAGGTTCGAGCTCAAAAAGCTGTCGAAGGCAAAAGATATCGTTAAGCGGAAATATTTCCGCCCACTCGCGGGCCTCTCGGGTGTCACCCCATAATTCTGCAAGATCTTTTCGTGCAATCCGCCGCAACATACGCACTCTCTGTCGATGCCGTATATTTACAAATCCGTCTATGCGGACATCGATGAGGCACTGTAAATATAATATAAAAATTATAATACATAATTTGTACAAAAAGGTATATCACAAAACTACGTACCCATGGTAAAAATGCAGCCTTTGCAGCATCTAATATCTTTTGATAAAAATTGGATGCTTGCCGCGACATATCAATCATCTCTTGAGCCATTTTGTACTTTTTCACTTCACTTCTTCTACCTTACGAACAGTCAAATACTTTGTGGCGGATACAACGAGATAGACATCGTCTCGATTAAACATTTTAGAGTAGGGATGTATCACTTTACGAAGAACGCTTACGCGAGCATGCACGTATGTAGGAGAAGGATAGCGCAAGCAAGAAAGGGAAGCGAAAGAAATACATAATCATTTTTTCATTTTTATCACATTTATTTATATTAAAATACATCACCTCGTCTCAAGGTTTCAGACAAAAGTTCATCCACAGCATACGCTAATAGTTCACAATCTATGACAGATGTTTTATCATAGACGTCGCGCAAGATTTTAATAGCATCATCTTTTTCGGCACCAAACATATTACCTTGCAAATTAACGACAAGTCGATCGAAACTCTCATTTACAGCTTTTATATTCTCACACAGTTTCAAATATTCATGATTAACGCAATGTTCGAGTTCAAATAAAAAAAATATAGTTGACGGTTTCATGTACAAGCAAGAATCGCGTAATGTAAGTTTCACAATACTCGCATCATGTATTTTAACAATCTCAATTGTTAAATCGTAAATCCATATTGGCGCATGATTAGGCGTTTGTACAAGCTGTTCAACAGCCACTCGTTTCAACATTAGCGATTCCCATGTGTCAATAGGTAATGCGATTTGATTGCCTCGGTTATCGCCGAGATGTAATTCCACGTAAGATGTTACTCCAACGCTGATTCCAATATCCAAGTATTTATAAGCAGTGCGCGTCAAAGCAAATCTGCGTACCAAAATACGTGGTATACAACGAGGTTTACCATATCTGAAAAATACAATTAAATATGAAATAGCATGGAAAAAAATATGAAAAAAAATATATATATATAAAACATTTGTAATACTTACAAATTACACGGTTTCTTGTACGATTTGATTTCATCTCGTGGTTTCTTGCGCGGTTTAATTTCGTCTCGTGGAACGTAGTAATTCATGCGTTTGCAACTGTTGCTGGTACTTTCTTCAGGAGAGTACATTTTGTCTTTCGGTTATGAGCAGTGGACCGTTGGTACTAGCAGTTGACACGACACTGATCGTATAAAAATTAACCGAGTATATAACGCTTTTTTCAAAAGTATGGCGTGGTGGGAGATTGAAAATTTAGGAGAAGGAGAAACGACTCGTATACCACTCTTGCCCCTTCATCTACTTTACGCACCTACAGCTTTCTCGATATTCTTTCAATTTTTCAAGCGCCGATGTACGGCTGCTTCGCGATGACATCAGAATTCAAACGCGCGTGTCAAAACATGACAAAATCGTGAAATATAAGAATAATTATCAAGGTTAAATTGCATTGATATACAAGTAATTTGAAACTTTTTTCGATGCATCTGGGCTGAGATGACATCATCACCAGGTGTGAGGTTTAGCCGAATGCACAAAAATGCAATGTAATCTAAAATTTCAAGCGCCAATGTACGGCTGCTTTGCGATAACATCGAATTCAAACGCGCGTGTCAAAACGTGACAAATCGTGAAATATAAAAATAATTATCAAAATTAAATTGCGCTAATATACACGTAATTTAAAACTTTTTCGATGCATCTGGGCTGAGATGACATCATCACCAAGTGTGAGATTTAGCCGAATGCACAAAAATGCAAAGTAATATAAACAGCAGCATGTAATTTGAAACTTTCGTGACGCATCTGAGATTTGACATCATCTTTAGATGACAAAAATGCAATAATCGACATTAGCCAAAATGTACGTGACCAACCGCGAAATAAAGATTTAGTTGATACACATGATGGAAAGAGACATCAAGATAGAATATAAAATTAAAGTAAAAAGGCATACTCAGCCAGTATTTTTGCCACGAGTCCGAGACAAGAGCTACTAATAAGCGCATCTTATTAGCAAAATTTTTGGAAATATGGCGGAAAACAGTGCCGAACGAAATTTGCGCGAGCAATCTGCACAAGTAAATTCGATAGAGGAGTACATTGCGTGGGAGCAACGATGCGACGAATATATAGAATCGTTGGAAGAGCAAAGTCGAATCAAACGACCACGATTATCGATCGGGATTCGACAATCGCTGATTGCCCGAATCGCGCGACTCGAGGGGTTGAAGAACTCGTTACGCAGGCGTTTTGTACACGCGGGTGCAGGATGCAGCATGCGACAACATGGATTGATTTGGCGAGAGATCGATACGGCGTTCGAGAGCCGCATATTAACTGGCGCGGTTATAAATCATAATCATATCGAGCCTCGTCAATTTTTCGAGGATGCCAAAGACATTGTACTCGAACACGTGCAAAACGTGCTGAAAAAACATTGTAGTGTGAAAGTTAATACCGTGTTCAATGGTGAATTCGTGACGGGTGACAAACGCGCAAATAAAAGTATCAATACCAGAAACTATGAACTCTTTCGCACAACCGATGTACGCGAATGGTACGAGCGGCGCGTCGTCGAGCCTACCCTTGCCTCGCTCGATGAATTTCAAGAACGCGATAGCGGATGGGCGTTGTCGCGAATCCTCGATTTAACTGTAAATATAAATAAATATAATCCCATGCGCGCGGGGTGCCATATTAAATTACCACGAGAAATAATGATGAAGAGAGCGGTGATTAACGTGCAATCTAAAGACAATGCGTGTTTCGCGTGGTCTGTGGTCGCCGCTTTATATCCAGCTGAAGATCATGTTTATCGGGAATCATCGTACCCGCATTATACAACAGTGCTAAATCTCCAGGACATTGAGTTTCCAGTGGCTGTGAACCAAATTAAAAAATTCGAACTTGCCAACGATATCTCAATCAATGTGTATAGTATCGAGGAAAAGAACATTGTCCCGATACGTCTAAGCGAGGTAAAGAAAGATAAACACGTCAACTTGCTGTACGTGGAAGACAACAACGTTGGACATTTTGCGTGGATCAAGAATCTATCCCGCCTCGTGAGCTCGCAATTGAGTAAACATAAAAGCCAAATACATATCTGCGATCGGTACGTATATATTTAATAAAAATACATTGTACAAATAATTGAACAAAAATAAAAATTATTTCTTTTACAGATGTTTGCACTACTTTGGCTCGGACGACAAATTGCAATCACATATGGTGGACTGTCGAGAGATGAACGAGTGCGCTATCCGATTACCGAGCGATAAGGACAAGTGGCTCACGTTCAACAACTATAATCGGAAAGAGCGGCTTCCTTTCGTCGTGTACGCTGATTTGGAGTGCGTTTTGGAAAAGACGGAGGAAGAGAGAAATTACCAACATCATAAAGTATTTAGTATTGCTTATTATGTACACTGCTCATACGACGATTCGTTCTCCGCGTATCATTCTCGTCGCGGTATCGATTGCATGTTATGGTTCGTCGAAGAACTTAAAAATTTAGCGCAACGTGTAAAGACTATTTTGTCGGCTAATGTCCCCATGGTAAATTTAACATCTGATGAATGGGAAGAATTTCATAGCGCGACACAATGCCATATTTGCGAAAAACCATTCGTCCAAGATGACACACGCGTACGCGATCATTGCCATCTGACCGGGCGATACAGAGGTCCAGCACATTCAAATTGCAATTTAAATTATAAAGATTCCTTTTGCATTCCAATAGTTTTTCATAATTTATCCGGTTACGACGCGCATTTCATTATCATGGAAATAGCTACAGCGTTCGAAGGGAGAATCGATTTACTTCCGATAACAAAAGAAAAATATATATCGTTTACGAAAAATGTTAAACTTGGCGAAGAGGAATCGAAAAATCATATTAAATTGCGTTTTATCGATTCATATAAATTTCTTACAGCCAGTCTCGATAAATTAGCATCATTCTTGAGTAAAGATAAGCTCAAAATTTTAAAATCTGAATTTCAAAATTTATCGAATGACAATTTCAATTTATTAACACGGAAGGGCGTCTTTCCGTACGAATATATTGACTGTGTCGACAGGTTGCAAGATACGTGCTTACCACCGCGCGACTCATTTTACAGTTCCTTGACCGGCGACACAGTATCCGAGAGCGATTACGCGCACGCCGAGAACATCTGGAAGCGATTCTTCATTCGAACGCTGGGCGAATATAGCGACTTGTATCTCAAAATTGATGTCTTGTTATTAGCAGATATTTTTGAAAATTTTCGCGAAAGTTGTGTTAAAAGTTATGGGCTCGACCCCGCGTATTACTATACTCTTCCCGGATACACATGGGACGCCATGTTGAAACATACGAATATTACATTCGAACTGCTTACAGATATCGACATGGTTTTATTTATCGAACGCGGAATACGCGGTGGTTTGAGTCAATGTTCCAACAGATACGCACACGCTAATAACAAGTATATGCAGTCGTACGACCCATCGAAACCTTCAACGTATCTCACGTACTTTGATGTAAATAATTTGTACGGATGGGCAATGTGTCAACCCTTGCCCTATGCAGATTTTCGATGGGTCGACGACGTATCCGATTTTGATACATCATCGATCGCGCTCGATTCGCCTATAGGCTACATCCTTGAAGTCGATCTCGAATATCCGCAACGTGTTCACGATGCGCACACTGACCTACCGTTTTGCCCGACACGCGACAAACCACCTGGTAAGAGGCAGGATAAGCTGCTCGCAACCTTATATGATAAAAAACGTTACGTAATACACTATCGCAATCTGCAGCAATGCACGCGACACGGACTTCGCGTTACAAAAATACATCGAATATTACAGTTTTCGCAATCTCCATGGCTTCGCAGTTATATCGAACTCAATACACAATTCCGAACACTCGCGAAAAATGATTTTGAAAAAAATTTATATAAATTAATGAATAATGCAGTATTTGGCAAAACGATGGAAAATGTGCGCAATCATGTTAATATTAAGCTCGTGACACATTGGGATGGAAGATATGGCGCAGAGGCGATGATCGCGAAACCAAATTTTCACAGCAGAAGCGTGTTTTCGGAGAATCTGATCGCTGTTGAATTGCGCAATCTCGAAGTTAAATTTAATAAACCAATCTACGTGGGTATGTGTATACTCGACATATCCAAGACATGTTTGTACGAATTTCACCACGATTATATGATACCTATGTATCGAGAGAAATGTAAAGTCATGTACACCGACACCGACAGTCTCATATATCACATCGAGTGTGAAGATGTATATGAGAATATAAAGCGCAACGTCGACAGATTCGATACCAGCGATTATGCGGTGGACAATGTGTACGGTATACCGCTCGCGAATAAAAAGATACCGGGTTTAATGAAGGATGAAAATAATGGCGCCATCATGACCGAATTCGTCGGGCTTAGGGCGAAGATGTACGCGTTACGAATAGATGGTAAAAAGGATACGAAAAAAATAAAAGGCGTCAAGAGTAACGTTGTCGCGAGAACGATAACATTCGACGATTACACGCGGTGTTTGAACGAAGAGATTGAAATGACGCGTCAGCAGTCGTGTATAAGATCTAAATTACACGAAGTATACACTATTCGCGAGACAAAAATTGCTCTAAGTCCGTACGATGATAAGCGGTATATCGTACCCGAAACCACCGACACGCTACCGTGGGGACATTACAAAATACCGTTGTAAATAAAAAGCATGTATATTGATTGTAAATAAAAATTATGTTTATTTATTGTACATTAAGATTATATGTATATTTATTGTAAATTATATGTATATTTTATAAAGTGTACAATATTGTTTATATTTATAATATATTATTTTTATCTATCCAAGAGTTGTGTGTAGCATCAAATCCCAGCCATTTCACATAAACTTTGTCACCCTTTTTGCGTATCACCTTTTCCACGAGATGTACGTTGGGATTAGCAACGCGTTGTAACTCGTATTCGTAAAATCCGCCGGCGATGGGATTCCCGCGCGAATCTTTGAGTACATAGGTCACGGGATTAGTTTTCTGCACTTTAACGATCTTAAACACTTCGGTCGACCAATTTGGCGTGTAACCTTTCTTAAAGATGGTCTTGACTTTACTCACGCGTACAGGATCGCCTACTTTGAATCTTGCCGGTGCCGCAATCTTTACGTTGCTGTATACCGTATTTAAAAGTTTATCGGCGATCGCTGGGGTAACATCGATAGGTCTCATACCGATAGTGCGATGTTTTCGCGCATTGTACTCTCCAACGAGCCGGGACAACGCGTCGATCCACTTGTAATTTCCATTAAACGTAAACATTTTCCACATATTGTTCTTTAACGTTCGGTTGAATCGTTCCACGACCGAGGCTTTCATGACAGAGTACGTCGAATAATGATTAATGTTATGCTTCTTCACGAGTTTCTGTACATTTGCGTTGTAAAATTCTTTTCCTCTGTCGGTTTGAAGATTTTTCGGGCATCTTCCATCGTCTCGAATTATCTTTGCGATCGTATCCGACATCTCGTTTCCACTCTTACTCTTGAGCGCTACAGCCCACGCATACTTGCTCAACACATCGATAACTGTGAGTATGTAGTTGTAGCCTTTGTTGAATCGTGCATATGGACGCATCTCGACCACGTCCGCCTGCCACAGATCGTCGTATCCATGTACTATGACACGCCTACGTGGGAAATTTTTTCTCGCTGGAGCATGCAATTCTTCTACGAGCAGCTGTTTTTCAGAGGTCTTTTGCGGCATATTTGATCGAGGCATAATTTGCAATAATGAGATAATTCCTCCACGTATATTCTTTATATATCTTTCTTTTCTTGCGCTGAATTAGATGTAGTCTGCGCGTGAGTTGCATACCGAAGCATTTTCTGCATCTCATCCATCATTATTTGCAGCGTTTGCACATTCGTCTCGAGCGTGATTATTTTTTTCTCAAGTTCTTCCTGTCTGTCCTCCAAAAGCTTGACACGTATTTCCACGTACTGTTTGTTTGCGGCATCAGTATCATCTTCCGGTTGCGCTACCCGTCGTATCTTGCGCGACCTTGCGTCAAAGCCGGAGGCTGTCTGACACAGAGCGTTATCGCGCACGTAATTTCTTAGTAATCCATTCCATTGATAGTATGAGTTGTTCGGTGTTCCCAACGATAATCCAAATTTATTAATCGACATTTCGATACAAACAATAATGACAGACTGACTCGTTTCGCCGATGCATAGATTAATTTATAATAAGGCCAGCTTCGTAAAGTTCCTCGATAATTGATAATATTTCATTGTCGTGGGCATTGTTGCCGGCTTGACGCGAAGCTTCCAGCAATCGCAAGCGATCTACCAACTCGTTGGGATCATTCCAATGCACATAATCGATCTTATTATCGTTTAACGTCATAGCGCGCGGTATGTTTATACCTCTTCCAGCTTTTTTTCCAGGCGCTATTATATTTTTAATAGAGATTAATGGCGCTATTATATTTTTATACTTGTATCCCTTGTTACTTAACAATGGATTACGCATATCATTGCCACGTCTATGCGCATTTGTCGCCAGTAATATATTTTTGTATTTAATTTTATCATCGTCATTGTATACGTCACCGTCGGGTATTCTCTTGAAAATCAATTCGTAGAGACCTGGTGTTCCCACATATCTTATTCCATTGATAATTATATTGTCATCTTTATCCACATCAAAAATTTTATCACCAAGCATCATTCCTTCGTTGCGAAATTTAACACCGTAAACATAATCCATACTGTTATTTTTATCTTGACTCAAAATAGCTCCCACATATTTTTGCCCTAGTGGACCCAGGTGTGCGCGCAATGTATTTTGACCCTCGGACGTTTGTAATTGATGTTGAACCGACGTCACAAGCGTTTCAGGCATGGTTTCGAAAATTTCTTCCACATACGGAGACGATCTTTCGTACAATATTTGACTCGATTGTACATCTTTTATCGGAGTAGAAGTAACCACATTCGATAATTGTTTCATTCGCTTACGTTTTGATTGATTTGGAGTAGAAGTTATTAGCGAATCGTTCAATGATATATTTGACCTTGTTCGCTTTGTTCCAGACTCTTTTTTCAGATGCTTGTCTTCGAGCATACTCGATGGTTCGATTTCTGCTTCATTAGATTCCACATTGATTGTATTTTCGACAAGTTGTTTTAGAGGTTCGATAATAGGTTTAAAGTGCCTCTCCAATGCGACGTCTTCCTCCATTTGACCGGTTTTTAAAGAACGATATTTTTTGCGGATCGATTCGCTCGTTTTTACAATCTCTCTCGCAATCTTCTCACGATCGTCACTGTCAATCGTCGTCGTCATGTTGCGCTCGGACGAAAATTTTTAGACGTTGCTCGATCGATGTATCGATAGCGACTAACCACTTTACGGTATTGCAAAATCGTTAAATCCTTTTCGATATCGTCCATTAGTCTGTAAACTGTCTTTATCGATCACTACAAATCCATACTCGTGTTGCCAACATTTCTGACAGAATGCGCGAAAATCGTCGTAAGACATGTCAGTATTTACATGATCGTTGTATACATGTTTCAAGTTTGTACCATCTTGTTTAAATAAAATCAGTAAATTTGCATTGTCCCGTATAAGATGCTTGGGTATCTTGGCATACGTTTGACAAAGATAGAAACAGTCGACGCTCGAGTGTCGACCCATTGCAAAGTACTCTCTTATCGTATCTTGCTTATCGCATGCCACGTCGTCAAAGATAAAAATGGAATTCGGAAGCGCCTCGCTCGGTGGAATAACGTCACTATTATTAGAGAATGTAAAATAACCAATTTCATCGATCGATAAGAGCAAATTTTCCAAGTATCGATATTTCGGTTGTTGAAGTGATTTCGAGTATACGTACACATTCTCGAAATGTACACCGTGTGGACTTTCTATCAAACTTATCAACACGTTAGTCTTACCGCAATTCGAAGGACCGCAAATGATACCGCGTATAGTAGTCGGCAGCATGTTTCCATGCTTGCGTATTTCTTTCTCGGACATTACTCGTGTTTTATCGTCAAAATTTATCACTTTGATTATCGTCGCTTGTCGCGCGAACCGCATATTTGCTCTCGCGAATCTCAAATCAGATTTTGGAAAATGAGTCATCGGGGCCCTATTTATAGAGGCGCACCGAATCGAAACCGCTCAGTCTCAAAAATGTTTCTTCTTCTATCGGTTGACAGCGATATTCTCGAGCTTACCACCGAGCAGTTACAGATTATCCCCAAGATTGTTTTACTGCGAGACTTTGGTAGCTACGTGGAACAATTGTGGGACAAGCTTCCCGAACATATAAAAGCTGACTCAGAGGTTCAACAGTATCGTCGATGCACACAACATTATAATTTGCCGTGGCAACAAACACATTTCGACGGTCCAACACCGTTAATAAAAGATTGCGGCAAATGCCAGCAAAAATTATAAGAGGTGGTGGTTTGTTAAATCGTGCGATAAACGCACTTCCTATCGAATTACATATTCCAGGCTATCAGTTTTGCGGACCGGGAACTCATTTAGAAACGCGATTGGCTAGAGGCGATCGGGGTATCAATCCATTGGATGCCGCGTGTCGCGAGCACGACATAGCTTATTCTGGAAGCAACGATCTCGGTCAACGACACGTTGCGGATAATATACTCGCCACGAAGGCGCGAACACGTATTACCGCGAGAGATTCGACTCTTGGCGAAAGAGCAGCCGCTACAGCTGTTTGGGCGGCTATGAAAGCAAAGACAAAATTCGGTATGGGAATGAAGACAAAAAAATCATCGACGAAGAAAAAAACTGTGAAAAAACGAATACTTCCTATAGCGAAGCGCGGTGGTATTTTACCAATTTTACCATTATTGGGAGTTCTCGGTTCATTGGCTGGCGGAGCAGCGGGAATCGCGAAGGCTGTGAACGATAGCAAGGCGGTGCAACGTCAGCTCGAAGAAATGCAACGTCATAATCGCGCCATGGAAGGTCACGGACTTTATCTCGCTCCATACAAGCGCGGACGAGGGTTTTCAACAGCGGCCAAGAAAAAAAAAAAACGTCAAAATAAAAATGCCTGCCGGTGTAACGACCAATATACAATTGGAACAACTTGCAAGACGTATGCGTATACAATTTTTTAGAGGCGTTTTCATGCGCAATAATTTACCGATAAACGGTATACGGCGAAATGAGAGCGGTATCGTCAATTTGGATGACGTTGATGGTTCCGGTACTCATTGGGTTGCGTATGCAAAGAGGGGAGATCGTGTAGTATATTTCGATAGTTTTGGAAATCTTCGACCACCCAAGGAATTAGTGCGATATTTTGGACAGAATGTTGCAAATATAGAATACAATCACACGGCCTATCAAAATTATAATCAAAGTATTTGTGGACAATTGTGTCTTCGATTTCTTCAAACGGTCGATGATCGATATGAATTTAAAGCCTGACAATTCTCCGTCGCGACTCAGTATTCGTTTGACAGTTTTCCAGCATGTCACTCACGCTTACGTTGACCGGCAAGAGTAGCGCTCTTGCTGTAAGCTACTTTCCGGCTATAGATTTAAACGATGGCGATTACGAGCTTGGTTTAACGGACTTTGAAACTTATCATACGATATCGAACGTGAATTCTTGGAATAATAAACTTTATTTTGATAACGACGATAAGGAAATTACGATTCCCGAGGGATCGTACGAATTACACGCTATAAACGAATATCTCCGACGTGCAATTTTACGACATCGACGCGTAGTTGATTCCAACGATATTGTTGATGGCGAAGAACACGATGAATATCCAATAATGCTTCGCGCTAATCATAATACGCTAAAGAGTGAAATCAAATGTGTCTATAGAATAAATTTTAGTAAACCGGGCAACGTTGGATCGTTGTTGGGATTCTCGTCGAATCGTATATTACAACCTCGGAAATGGCACGAATCGGATGTACCGATAAATATTATTAGCGTAAATATTATTCGTATAGAATGCAGCGTAACCACTGGCGCGTACAGCAACGACAAGCGCGTACACACGATACATGAATTTTCACCGAGCGTGCCGCCTGGATATAAGATATCGGAAACGCCAGCACAGATCATTTATCTACCGATCGTCGCACGGAGCATTACTGATTTAACGATACGCATTGTTGATCAAGAAGGACATTTGCTCGATTTTCGTGGAGAGGAAATTACCGTAAGATTGCATATACGGCGGCGGCAAAAATAAAGCGTTTGACAAATGAAATGCTTGTGTTGAACGAAAGCACGGAGCACGCGAGAGACAATATTTTTGCGAGGGACAATATTTTTGCGAGTAGGCGAGTGACTGCGGTATCGGGTGACAATAATCAGATATCTGGTTACGCTAAAAAGAAGCTCAGCGCGTTGAATCGCGAGTTTTTAAAATCATTGGGATTCGTCGTACGAAATACTTGAACGATATGATTGACATCTTGAATATCGGAGGCGAGCCGATCTTTGACGATCGTATCGTCAAGATTGAGACTCATACGTACAATCCATACGCCAACACAACGCTTGGATACAGCGACGAGATACGGATACCGATACAACATCAAGATTTGTACACGTTACCATGTGAAAGTTTTCTATACGTCGAGGGAAAGTTGAGAGTGCGTAAAGTAGCTGAAGAGGGAAGAGTGGTATTGGGAAACAATTGTATCGCGTTTATGCTTGATGAACTTCGATATGAACTCAACGGTGTGGAGATTGACCGCAACAGAAACGTTGGAATAACTTCCACGATTAAAAACTATGTCTCTCTAACAACCGAGAAAGGTAAAATCTTGGAGAATGCTGCGTGGAATATGTCGCATAATGCTGCTGAAGCTTACTTCAATTTTTGCGTGCCGCTAAACATACTACTGGGTTTTTGCGAAGATTATAAGCGAGTTGTGATCAACGCTCGTCACGAATTAATTCTGATACGTTCGCGCAACGACAACAATTGCATATTTGGACATGCTTCGGCTGAAGCTGATATCGAATTATTCAAGATACAATGGCGTATGCCACATGTAATATTGAGCGAGGTCAACAAACTATCCTTGCTACGCGCGTTGGAAAGCGGGCGATACTTGAATATAAGTTTTCGCTCTTGGGATCTATACGAATTTCCTCTATTGCATAATACGACCAAGCATTCGTGGACCGTGAAAGCCGCTTCTCAGCTGGAGAAGCCGCGATACGTGATCTTTGCGCTGCAGACTGGCAGAAAAAATGCTGTGTCAAAAGATATTACTACATTCGACGACTGCAAATTGACCAACGTTAAACTCTATCTAAACTCGGAATTTTATCCCTACGATGATTTAAATTTAGATTTCGATAAAAATAGATTCGCCCTCTTGTTCGATATGTACTCTCGTTTTCGCAAATCTTATTACGGATGTGATAATGATGATGTGCTATTAAACATTTCAAAATTTTTACATTGCGGTCCTCTCGCGGTTATCGATTGCTCGCGACAAAACGAGTCTGTCAAAAATTCCACCGTGGACGTGAGATTAGAGTTTGAGTGCAAGGAGGATATACCTGCAAATACCACCGCCTATTGTCTCATCTTGCACGATCGCGTTGTCGAATATTGCCCATTGACCAACGTAGTTCGTAAAATTACCTAAATCAGCAAATATCCCCTCCAATGTCAAAAATATATAAAAATTAAGATTTGACGATCGACAGCAGTCATACATCATTCTTGCAGTCGTACGGTAATATTATCGACATGATCGCGCCAACGTTTGTAGATCTGCAAGGATTCATTATCGGGCGAAACTTTGTCGTGAAGGAAGTAGCGATATTGAGAAATGGGCTTGTTCTCTCTCATTACTTTTTTGCAAGTCCCGTACCATGGCGTGCGCTTACAAAATCTGAAAGATGCCAAGCTTCATGGCTAATCGGGCATCACCATGGACTTCAATGGGAGGATGGAAACGTTCCATACAGCTTCGCTAGGCGTTTGATTACGAGAGCTGTGGTGGGTGCGACGGAAGAGGAAGATGGAGCATCTCCTATCGTGTACGTTAAAGGACACGAAAAACGAGAATGGCTGGCCGATATACTTGACGATGATGCGAGAAACGATGTTATTATTGAGACCTTGGATGCGGACTATGAAGATATCAGTTCGTTAAATAACCTAGATGTTACTAATACTATGCGCTGTGAAAAACATTTAAAAAATTGCGCTTTACAAAATGTATTTAAAATATTCAATTGGTGGATGAATCATCATAAAGATTCATCAAACATTTCTTAGAATAAACTATTGTTAAAATATATTTTATTCTCTTTTATTCTTCCCTTTTCCTCTTTCTTATCCCAGTTTGCGAGTATTAAATTTCAGTACGTGACGTTAGATAGCGGCGTCAGCTAGTTAATTAAAATATAGATGTTACATTTCAGTACATGGACATAGAGTTTAAATATTTGAATTGTGTATAAATAATTGTTTTATCGTTCAATAGTCGTTTATAGCCGTTCGAAAGCTGTTCAAAGCCGTTCAATAGCTGTTCGATAGCCGTTCGAAAGCTGTTCAAAGCCGTTCGATAGTCGTTCAATAGTCGTTCGATAGTCGTTCATACCCGTTCGATAACCGTTCAATAGTTGTTCGATAGGCGTTCAAAGCCGTTCGGTAGCCGTTCGATAGCCGTTCAAAGCCGTTCGATAGCTGTTCAAAGCTGTTCAATAGCCGTTTGATAGCCGTTCAACGGCTGTTCGATAGCCGTTCGATAGTCGTTTACATATTATAATAATATTATATATTATTCATATTTAAAAACTTTAAATAATTTTCTGTGGAAACATGCTAACTTTTGTTTTCTTATCAAGAGCTGAGAGTAAGCGTTCTTCGTAAATGATACATCTCCTACTCTAAAATGTTTGAGACAATGTCTATCCCGTTGTGTTTGTCACAAAGTGTCTGACAGCGAGCGTTTAAACGTCTATTAAGTGTGTGTTCCAATCGAAAATATTCGAAATGCCAATGTTTCATTTTAATCTGGTAAGTAATGTTCAGTGTTTTTGTGTGCGAGATTATGTGCGATATTTATTAATTAATAATTTATTTCAGTTCGTGCAAATTGATGTGATCCACCGCCGATACATGCGGTGGATGCGTGGAAATTTGCGTTGGGCGCACGCCAATTTGTGGGGCGATACGAGAGGGGCCCGCGAGTTGGCGATCGTACAGCCTCAAATATATGAGGACATTTTCTTCTTGCGACCGCTTTTTCAGCTTGAGCCGTACGAAGAAGAAGAAAATTGGGAGCCGGAGGAAGAGGAGGAGGAAGAGGAGGAGGAAGAGGAAGAGGAGGATTGGGAGGAAGATTGGGAGGAAGAGCTTGCGGCTCCAGGAGGATAATGTAAGTATCTTCTTTTTAAAATTTATATTAGATTTATAAACATTAAATTAATATACTAATAAGATTTCTTTCTGTTTCAGATGGAGCCTACATATTATATTATTTTTATTATTATTTTATTATTTTTTCTATTATTATTTTTATTTTTATATTTTATATATATATTTTTTTAAACACACACACACACACACACACACACACATATTTTGTATTACACATAAATGATGAATAAATATTATTATTATTATATTTAAAAATGTTTGTTGATTATTTCTGCGCCTCCTTCTCCCACGTCCATGCATGCCTCGCGCTGTCTCTCTCTCTCTCTCTCCCGCGAACGTTATCCTTTTCCCACGCCAATGCGGACTCTATCCTTTTCCTTCACGCGTGCATGCCTCGCGCTATCTCTCTCACTCCGCCTTGCGAACGTCGTATCATCCGCGTGCATGCTTCGCGCTATCTCTCTCTCTCCCAAGTGCATCCTTCGCGCTATCCCTCTCCCAAGTGCATGCCTCGCGCTATCTCTCTCTTTCTCCCAAGTGCATGCTTCGCGCTATCCCTCTCTTACACCTACTCGCGCGGGTCCCTCGCCTATCGGTTAGGACGCGGTCCCCTCCCTCTCCCCGCGGACCCCTCGCCCACCAGTTAGGACGTGCGGACTTCTCGCTTATCGGTTAGGACGCGGTCCCTCTCCCCGCGGACCCCTCGCCCACCAGTTAGGACGCGCGGACTTCTCGCCTATCGGTTAGGACCCGCGGACCGCTCGCCTATCGGTTAGGACGCGATTCGCCCGCGTGACGTCATACCCCCCCCCCCCCGCGTGACGTCATACCCCCGCGTGACGTCATACCCCCCCCCCCGCGTGACGTCACCCCCTCCCCCCCGCGTGACGTCACCCCCCCTTGCCCTGATTTCCCCCCTCGCCCCTCACCCCCCCTCAGAGCCCCTGGCTTAGAATCCGCATAGTATCACTACTAACGCGCATATAAAAGTATCAATACGAGAAACTATGAACTCTTTCGCACATCCGATTTACGCGAATGGTACGAACGGCGCGTTGTCGAGCCCACTCTAGCATCGCTCGAAGAATTTCAGGAACGCGATAGCGGGTGGGCATTGTCGCGAATGCTCGATTTAACTGTAAATATAAATAAATATAATCCTTTGCGCACAAGATGTGATATAAAATTACCGCGGGCGATAATAATGAAGAGAGCGGTGATCAACGTGCAATCTAATGACAATGCGTGTTTCGCGTGGTCTGTGGTCGCCGCTCTACATCCAGCTGAAAGTTATGTTTATCGAGTATCTTCGTATCCTCATTATACGACAATGCTGAATCTCCAGGACATTGAGTTTCCAGTGACTGTGAATCAAATTAAAAAATTCGAACTTGCCAACGATATCTCAATCAATGTATATAGTATCGAGGAAAAGAACATTGTCCCGATACGTCTGAGCGAGCTAAAGAGAGACAAACACGTCAACCTGCTGTACGTGGAAGACAACAACGTTGGACATTTCGCGTGGATCAAGAATCTATTCAGGCTCGTGAGCTCGCAATTGAGCAAAAAAGAACACAAGAAATATATCTGCGATCGGTGCGTATATATTGTGACGTGACGTTTTTGGGACGTCTGTCACAAGGGCCGAATGGCCCGATCGGGGGCGGTTTTTCGGGGGCTTGCGTCCTCTCTATTTAGGGAGAGAACGGCCCAATCGTCAGATTGACGAGATCTGACTTTTGGTTAGTAATAGTTACCGAAACTGTAAGCTCGAGATGAGCCCGCGAGTTGGTTGTCGGCACGAGATCGAGCGGCGGGATACCATCCGGCGGAAGAAATGGAAGAGAGAAGAGCGACGGCCGAGAGCGGGAGTCCAGGACAACAAGGAAACAGGAGACGCCAGGTCGTAGTTGTCTAATATTAAAAACATTTTTTAAGGGCTGATAAACATCGCTGCCGGTAAATTTATATTTCTTATGGCAGAAAAAGGAGCGCGGAGGGCCGGAATAATCCAGCCAAAGGGGAGGCCACTCCACCCGCACGAGGCGAGGGAGTCCCATGGACGGAGCGACGAGCGGACTCTCAATCCGGAGCCTATTCGACCAAATAGGAAAGAGAGCCGATCGGGCGCAGCCGTAAGCCCGCACCTTTAAGCCAAACAACAGGAAATTTTGGGAAACTCCGGGGCGATGAACCTACCAGCACGGCCGTGAGGACAACAAGGATCGCGAGGATCACAGGACGGCCCTGCGTAACGCGAAAGCGCCACAGGTGACACGATAGCGATTTATCGCGCCGGCGTGTCTCCTGCAGGACTCTCGCTCGGCACTGTTCGGCGAGATAGCGAGAAGGACGCCGGCCTCTTCGAGCGTATCCTGATTATCGAGCAAGAAGGAGATTCGCGAGCTTCCAGCCGGTGGGACGACCGTCGCCGACCGATTTTGTTGCCGTTTATTTGTAGGTAATTAATTCGGATGAGTCGCCCCCTTAATAGTTGTCGAGCCACGCGTTTTGGTGAATTAACTTTGTGAACATTTTGGGTAGATTAAGTCGCATGGCCGACGGGCACACGTCACTTATCCGAATTATATAAATTAAGCTCTCTCTATTCATTTCGCCACCGCCGACAGTCATTAATGTTAGTTTCGCGTCTGTAATTATTACATGTTGTAACGTATCGGGATTTTCACGCTCGCGCGATCGATATTCCGGATCGCGTAAAGTATTGCGTCGTACGACTTGTACACCACAGTCGTCACCGATAGTTTTCGTATTCTTTTTGAGTATTGTTAGCATTTATCTTGTACACGCTATGCGTAATTAGAGTAAGGAGAAAGCGTAATTCTCCGATATCGAGCAGAGTATCGATCGGGTGTTTGTGACCCCATCGTTAGTTTTCGCCAGTCCTCCGAGTAATATACGTGGCGTATTTCAAGCAAAGGTCGTCGTTATTATTATTGAGGCACATTCCAGCACCACGAGCTGTGCTAAAAGACCGATTCGAGTTTTAACACCGGGAAAATTATATTGTATTGAAGCGGGCTTCACGGGCGTGCGTAAAGTAGTTACCGGCGCATTCGAGAGATTTGTTTAGTTGTCGTGGCCTAATTAAGCCTCGTACGGCGGAAATCCTCGCGGCCGAAAAAGTCGAGTAAAAGCGTGTGAGACGCCCGGTAATTTGATACTGTTGCGCACGATCGTGTTGATCTCCGCGGAAATTAGATAATATAATATTTCACTCGCCTGTAGAATAACTATTGTCATCCAAGATTATTCTTTCTGTGAACTGCTCTATACTCTTGTTTTATATAATATATTATTCTTGTTATCTTTATTTTTAACTTATCGAATGCTCATTTTCGCTCCCGTGTTCTCGATTCTCAAGATCTCTTCCGTCCCCCCCCCCCGAACCACCCCCTCTACCATTTCGGGTATATCGAGTAGCCGCGGAATTTTGCCGTCGCGTTAATTATCGGTCCCGCAATTGTCTCTTAGCGTTACTATTATCGTGAATGGTGCGGCCTGCCGTACCTGGCGCCGGGCGTATCCCGTTTGGAGACGGAACGATTGGACACCGCTCGATTGGACACGTAGTATTGGACACGGAACGATTGGACACTGCACGATTGGAGACATAATTATTGGACACCGCACAATTGGATACACACACTGCACGATTGGACACTGCACGATTGGACACCGCACGATTGGACACTGCACGATTGGACACCGCACGATTGGACACTGCACGATTGTACACCGCACGATTGGACACGCACACTGCACGATTGGACACGCACGATTGAACACCGTACGATTGGACACTGCACGATTGGACACCGCATCATTGGACACTGCACGATTGGACACCGCACGATTGGACACTGCACGATTGGACACGCACACTGCATGATTGGACACTGCACGATTAGACACCGTACGATTGGACACTGCACGATTGGACACCGCATTATTGGACACCGCACGATTGGACACCGCACGATTGTTCCGTGTCCAATACTGCGTGTCCAATCGAGCGGTGTCCAATCGTTCCGTGTCCAAACGGGTGTCACTCCCTGGCGCCCAACTCGGTTATTTGGTGATATATCGAATTTTTCGGGATACCGGGATCGATATCCGAGATACGCGCCGAAGGTGTGCCGTGGGCACCGAAAACCGCCCTCCGAACGACTAATTTTTATTTAAATAAGTTAAAAGAAATTACGGTTACAATATTTAATAAATTATATTGCAGAAATCTTTGAACAAAAATTAAAAATTATTTCTTTTACAGATGTTTGCACTACTTTGGCTCGAACGACAAGTTACAATCACATACGGTGGACTGTCGAGAGATGAACGAGTGCGCTATCCGAATACCGAGCTATAAGGACAAATGGCTCACGTTCAACAATTATAATCGGAAGGAGCGGCTTCCTTTCGTCGTATACGCCGATCTGAAGTGCGTTTTAGAGAAGACGGAGGAAGAGAGAAACTATCAACATCATAAAGTATTTAGTATTGCATATTATGTACATTGTTCGTACGACGATTCGTTATCCGCGTATCATTCTCGTCGCGATATCGATTGCATATCATGGTTCGTCGAAGAACTAAAAAATTTAGCGCAACGTGTAAAAATTATTTTATCAGTTAATGTCCCCATGGTAAATTTAACATCCGATGAATGGGAAAAATTTCATAGCGCGACACGTCACATTTGCGAGAAAACATTCGTACAAGATGATACACGCGTACGCGATCATCGCCATCTGACTGGGCGATACAGAGGTCCCGCGCATTCAAATTGCAATTTAAATTATAAAGATTCTTTTTGCATTCCAATAGTTTTTCATAATTTATCCGGTTATGACGCACATTTTATTATAAAGGAAATAGCTACAGCGTTCGAAGGGAGAATCGAGTTACTTCCGATAACAAAGGAAAAATATATATCGTTTACGAAAAATGTTAAACTTGGCGAAGAGAAATCAAAAAATCATATTAAATTGCGTTTTATCGATTCGTATAAATTTCTCATATCTAGTCTTGATAAACTGGCATCATTCTTGAATAAAGACAAACTCAAAATTTTAAAATCTGAATTTCTAAATTTATCGAATGACAATTTCAATTTATTAACACGGAAGGGCGTCTTTCCGTATGAATATATTGACTGCGTCGACAGGTTGCAAGATACGTGTTTACCACAGCGGGAATCATTTTACAGTTCCTTGACCGGTGACACAATATTCGAGAGCGATTACGCGCACGCCGAGAACGTCTGGAAGCGGTTCTCCATTCGAACGCTGGGCGAATATAGCGACTTGTATCTCAAAATTGATGTCTTGTTATTAGCAGACATTTTTGAAAATTTCCGCGAGAGTTGTATTAAAAGTTATGGGCTCGACCTCGCGTATTACTATACTCTTCCCGGATACACGTGGGACGTCATGTTGAAACATTCAAATATTACGTTCGAATTGCTTACGGATATCGACATGGTTTTATTTATCGAACGCGGAATACGCGGTGGTTTGAGTCAATGTTCCAACAGATACGCACATGCTAATAACAAGTATATGCGATCGTACGATTCATCGAAACCTTCAACGTATCTCACGTACTTTGATGTAAATAATTTGTACGGCTGGGCAATGTGTCAACCCTTGCCCTATGCAGATTTTCGATGGGTCGACGACGTATCCGATTTTGATACATCATCGACCGCGCTCGATTCGCCTATAGGCTACATCCTTGAAGTCGATCTCGAGTATCCGCAACGTGTTCACGATGCGCACACCGACCTACCGTTTTGACCGACACGCGACAAACCACCTGGTAAGCGGCAGGATAAGATGCTCGCAACCTTATATATGATAAAAAGCGTTACGTAATACATTACCGCAACCTGCAGCAATGCACGCGACACGGACTTCGCGTTACAAAAATACATCGAATATTACAGTTTTCGCAATCTCCATGGCTTCGCAGTTATATCGAATTCAATACACAATTCCGAACACTCGCGAAAAATAATTTTGAAAAAAATTTATATAAATTAATGAATAATGCGGTATATGGCAAAACGATGGAAAATGTGCGCAATCACGTTAATATTAAGCTCGTGACACATTGGGATGGAAGATATGGCGCAGAGGCGATGATAGCAAAACCAAATTTTCATAGTAGAAGCGTGTTTTCGGAGAATCTGATCGCCGTTGAATTGCGCAATCTCGAAGTTAAATTTAATAAACCAATCTACTTAGGTATGTGTATACTCGACATATCCAAGACATGTTTGTACGAGTTTCACCACGATTATATGGTACCTATGTATCGAGAGAAATGTAAAGTCATGTACACCGACACCGACAGTCTCATATATCACATAGAGTGTGACGATGTATATGAGAATATAAAGCGCAACGTCGACAGATTCGATACCAGCGATTATGCGGTGAACAATGTGTACGGTATACCGCTCGCGAATAAAAAGATACCGGGTTTAATGAAGGATGAAAATAATGGCCCCATCATGATTGAATTCGTCGGGCTTAGGGCAAAAATGTACGCGTTGCGAGTAGACGGTAAAAAGGATACGAAAAAGGTAAAAGGCGTCAAGAGTAACGTCGTCGCGAGTACGATAACATTACACGCGGTGTTTGAACGAAAAGACTGAAATGACGCATCAGCAGTCTTGTATAAGATCTAAATTACACGAAGTATACACTATTCGCGAGACAAAAATTGCTCTAAGTCCGTACGATGACAAGCGGTATATCGTACCCGAAACCACCGACACGCTACCGTGGGGACATTATAAAATACCGTTGTAAATAAAAATCATGTATATTTATTGTAAATAAAAATTACGTATATTTATTGCAAATAAAAATTATATGTATATTTATTGTAAATTATATGTATATTTTATAAAGTTTACAATTTTGTTTATATTTGTAAAATATTATTGTGTATTATTGTTAACATATTTATAATATATTATTTTTATGTATCCAAGAATTGTGCGTTGCATCAAATCCCAGCCATTTCACATAAACGTCGTCGCCCTTTTTGCGTATCACCTTTTCCACGAGATGTACGTCGGGATTAGCAACGCGTTGAAACTCGTATTCGTAAAATCCGCCGGCGACGGGGTTTCCACATGAATCTTTGAGTACATAGGTCACGGGATTAGTTTTCTGCACTTTAACAATCTTAAACCCTTCGGTCGACCAATTTGGCGTGTAACCTTTCTTAAAGATGGTCTTGACTTTACTCACGCGTACCGGATCGCCTACTTTGAATCTTGCCGGTGCCGCAATCTTTACGTTGCTGTATACCGTATTTAAAAGTTTATTAGCAATCGCGGGGGTAACATCGATAGGTCTCATACCGATAGTGCGATGTTTTCGCGCATTGTACTCTCCAACGAGCCGGGACAACGCGTCGATCCACTTGTAATTTTCATTAAGCGTAAACATTTTCCACATATTGTTCTTTAACGTTCGGTTGAATCTTTCCACGACCGAGGCTTTCATGACAGAGTACGTCGAATAATGATTAATACTGTGTTTCTTCACGAGTTTCTGTACATTTGCGTTGTAAAATTCTTTTCCTCTGTCGGTTTGAAAATTTTTCGGGCATCTTCCATCGTCTCGAATTATCTTTGCGATCGTATCCGACATCTCATTTCCACTCTTATTCTTGAGCGGTACAGCCCACGCATACTTGCTCAACACATCGATAACTATGAGTATGTAGTTGTAGCCTTTGTTGGATCGTGCATATGGACGCATCTCGACCACGTCCGCCTGCCACAGATCGTCGTATCCACGTACTATGACACGTCTACGTGGGAAATTTTTTCTCGCTGGAGCATGCAATTCTTCCACGAGCAGCTGTTTTTCAGAGGTCTTTTGCGACATATTTGATCGAGGCATAATTTGCAATAATGAGATAATTCCTCCACGTATATTCTTTATATATCTTTATTCTCCTGCGCTGAATTAGATGTAGTCTGCGCGTGAGTTGCATACCGAAGCATTTTCTGCATCTCATCCATCATTATTTGCAGCGTTTGCACATTCGTCTCGAGCGTGATTATTTTTTTCTCAAGTTCTTCCTGTCTGTCCTCCAAAAGCTTGACACGTATTTCCACGTACTGTTTGTTTGCGGCATCAGTATTATCTTCCGGTTGCGCTACGCGTCGTATCTTGCGCGAGCTTGCGTCAAAGCCGGAGGCTGTCTGACACAGAGCGTTATCGCGCAAGTAATTTCTTAGTAATCCATTCCATTGATAGTATGAGAAATCGGTGTTCCCAACGATAATCCAAATTTATTAATCGACATTTCGATACAAACAATAATGACAGACTGACTCGTTTCGCCAACGCATAGATTATTTTATAATAAAGCCAGCTTCGTATAGTTCCTCGATAATTGATAATATTTCATTGTCGTGGGCATTGTTGCCGGCTTGACGCGAAGCTTCCAGCAATCGCAAGCGATCTACCAACTCATTGGGATCATTCCAATGCACGTAATCGATCTTATTATCGTTTAACGCCATAGCGCGCGGTATGTTTATACCTCTTCCAGCTTTTTTTCCAGGCGCTATTATATTTTTAATAGAGGTTAATGGCGCTATTATATTTTTATACTTGTATCCCTTGTTACTTAACACTGGATTACGCATATCATTGCCACGTCTATGCGCATTTGTCGCCAGTAATATATTTTTGTATTTAATTTTATCATCGTCATTGTATACATCACCGTCGGGTATTCTCTTGAAAATCAACTCGTAGAGACCTGGTGTTCCCACATATCTTATTCCACCGATAATTATATTGTCATCTGTATCTACATCAAAAATTTTATCACCAAGCATCATTCCTTCGTTGCAAAATTTAACACCGTAAACATAATCCATACTGTTATTTTTATCTTGACTCAAAATAGCTCCCACATATTTTTGCCCTAGTGGACCCAGATGTGTGCGCAATGTATTTTGACCCTCGGACGTTTGTAATTGATGTTGAACCGACGTCATAATCGTTTCAGGCGTGGTTTCGAAAATTTCTTCCACATACGGAGACGATCTTTCGTACAATATTTGACTCGATTGTACATCTTTTATCGGAGTGGAAGTAACCACATTGGATAATTGTTTCATTCGCTTACGTTTTGATTGATTTGGAGTAGAAGTTATTAGCGAATCGTTCAATGATATATTTGACCTTGTTCGTTTTGTTCCAGACTCTTTTTCGGATGCTTGTCTTCGAGCATACTCGGTGGTTCGATTTTCGCTTCATTAGATTCCACATTGATTGTATTTTCGACAAGTTGTTTTAGAGGTTCGATAATTGGTTTAAAGTGCCTCTCCAATGCGACGTCTTCCTCCATTTGACCGGTTTTTAAAGAACGATATTTTTTGCGGATCGATTCGCTCGTTTTTACAATCTCTATCGCAATCTTCTCACGATCGTCACTGTCAATCGTCGTCGTCATGTTGCGCTCGGACGAAAATTTTTAGACGTTGCTCGATCGATGTATCGATAGTGACTAACCACTTTACGGTATTGCAAAATCGTTAAATCCTTTTTGATATCGTCCATTAGTCTGTAAACTGTCTTTATCAATCACTACAAATCCATACTCGTGTTGCCAACATTTCTGACAGAATGCGCGAAAATCGTCGTAAGACATGTCAGTATTTACATGATCGTTGTATACATGTTTCAAGTTTGTACCATCTTGTTTAAATAAAATCAGTAAATTTTCATTGTCCCGTATAAGATGCTTGGGTATCTTGGCATACGTTTGACAAAGATAGAAACAGTCGACGCTCGAGTGTCGACCATTGCAAAGTACTCTCTTATCGTATCTTGCTTATCGCATGCCACGTCGTCAAAGATAAAAATGGAATTCGGAAGCGCCTCGCTCGGTGGAATAACGTCACTATTATTAAAGAATGTAAAATAATCAATTTCATCGATCGATAATAGCAAATTTTCCAAGTATCGATATTTCGATTGTTGAAGCGATTTCAAGTATACGTACAAATTCTCGAAATGTACACCGTGTGAACTTTCTACCAAACTAATTAACACGTTAGTCTTACCGCAATTCGAAGGACCGCAAATGATACCGCGTATAGTAGTCGGCAGCATGTTTCCATGCTTGCGTCTTTCTTTCTCGGACATTACTCGTGTTTTATCGTCAAAATTTATCACTTTGATTATCGTCGCTTGTCGCGCAAACCGCATGTTTGCTCTCGCGAATCTCAAATCAGATTTTGGAAAATGAGTCATACGGCGGCGGCAAAAATGAAGCGTTTGACGAATGAAATGTTTGTGTTGACGAAAGCACGGAGCACGCGAGAGACAATATCTTTACGAGGGACAATATTTTTGCGAGAAGACGAGTGACTGCGGTATCGGATGACAATAATCAAAAATATTGTCCCTCGTAAAGATATTGTCTTTCGCGTGCTCCGTGCTTCCGTTCAACACAAGCATTTCATTTGTTACACGCTTTATTTTTGCCGTCGCCGTATATGCAATCTTATGGTAATTTCCTCTCCTCGAAAATCGAGCAAATGTCCTTCTTGATCAACAATGCGTATCGTTAAATCAGTAATGCTCCGTGCACGATCGGTAGATAAATGATATGTGCTGGCGTGTCCGATATCTTACATCCTGGCGGCACGCTTGGTGAAAATTCATGTATCGTGTGTACGCGCTTGTCATTGCTGTGCGCGCCAGTGGTTACGCAGCATTCTATGAATAATATTTACGCTAATAATATTTATCGGTATATCCGATTCGTGCCATTTCCGAGGCTGTAATATACGATTCGATGAGAATCCCAACAACGAGCCAATGTTGTCTGGTTTACTAAAATTTATTCTATAGACACATTTGATTTCATTCTTTAGCGTATTATGATTAGCGCGAAGCATTATTGGATATTCATCGTGTTCTTCAATATTATCTTCGTCATCAACAATATCGTTGGAAACAACTACGCGTCGATGTCGTAAAATTGCACGTCGGAGATATTCGTTTATAGCGTGTAATTCGTACGATCCCTCGGGAATCGTAATTTCCTTGTCGTCGTTATCAGAGTAAAATTTATTATTCCAAGAATTCACATTCGATATCGTATGAAAAGTTTCAAAGTCCGTTAAACCAAGCTCGTAATCGTCATCGTTTAAATCTACAGCCGGAAAGTAGCTTACAGCAAGAACGCTACTCTTGCCAGTCAACGTAAGTGTAAGTAACATGCTGGAAAACTGTCGAACAAATACTGTGTCGCGACGGTGAATTGTGAATGGTTATTTTACATTCTCTAATAATAGTGACGTTATTCCACCGAGCGAGGCGCTTCCGAATTCCAGTTTTATCTTTGACGACGTGGCGTGCGATAAGCAAGTATACGATAAGAGAGTACTTTACAATTGGTCGACACTCGAGCGTCGACTGTTTCTATCTTTGTCAAACGTATACCAAGATATCCAAGCATCTTATACGAGACAATGCAAATTTACTGATTTTATTTAAACAAGATGGTACAAACTTGAAACATGTATACAACGATCATGTAAATACTGACATGTCTTACGACGATTTTCGCGCTTTCTGTCAGAAATGTTGGCAACACAAGTATGGATTTGTAGTGATTGATAAAGACAGTTTACAGATTAATGGACGATATCGAAAAGGATTTAACGATTTTGCAATACCGTAAAATGGTTAGTCGCTATTGATACATCGATCGAGCAACGTCTAAAAATTTTTGTCCGAGCGCAACATAACGACGATGATTGACAGTGACGATCGTGAGAAGATTGCGAGAGAGATTGCAAAAACGAGCGAATCAATCCGCAAAAAATATTGTTCTTTAAAAACTGGTCAATTAGAGGAAGACGTCGCATTGGAGAGGCACTTTAAACCAATTATCGAACCTCTAAAACAACTTGTCGAAAATATAATCAATGTGGAATCTAATGATGCAAAAATCGAACCATCGAGTATGCTCGAAGACAAGCATCTGAAAAAAGAGTCAAAGTATGGAAAAAAGCGAACAAGATCAAATATATCATTAAACGATTCGCTAATAACTTCTACTCCAAATCAATCAAAACGTAAGCGAATGAAACAATTATCGAATGTAGTTACTTCTACTCCGACAAAAGATGTACAATCAAGTCAAATATTGTACAAAAGACCGTCCCCATCTGTGGAAGAAATTTTCGAAACCGCGCCTGAAACGCTTGTTACGTCGGTTCTACATCTATTACAAACGTCCGAGGGTCAAAGTACATTGCGCGCACACTTGGGCCCACTAGGGCAAAAATATGTGGGAGCTATTTTGAGTCAAGATAAAAATAACAGTATGGATTATGTTTACGGTGTTAAATTTTGCAATGAAGGAATGATGCTTGGTGATAAAATTTTTGATGTAGATAAAGATGACAATATAATTATCGGTGTAATAAGATACGTGAGAACACCAGGTCTCTACGAGTTGATTTTCAAGAGATCGCCCGACGGTGACGCATATAATGACGATGATAAAGTTAAACACAAAAATATATTACTGGCGATAAATGCGCATAGACATGGCAATGATATGCGTAATCCAGTATTAAGTAACAACCCAGCAAACACAAAGTAACAGTAACATAACATCAATGTTATAATTTCCCACTCAACAATGTAACTGCAATATAACATGCCTTGTACGTAACAGTTACATTGTTGAGTGGGAAATTATAACATTAATGTTATGTTACTGTTACTTTGTGTTTGCTGGGAAGGGATACAAATATAAAAATATAATAGCGCCATTAATCTCTAATAAAAATATAATAGCGCCTGGAAAAAAAGCTGGAAGAGATATAAACATACCGCGCGCTATGACGTTAAACGATAATAAGATCGATTACGTGCATTGGAATGATCCCAACGAGTTTGTAGATCGCTTGTGATTGCTGGAAGCTTCGCGTCAAGCCGGCAACAATGCCCACGACAATGAAATATTATCAATTATCGAGGAACTTTGCGAAGCTGGCCTTATTATAAATTAATTTATGCGTCGACGAAATGAGTCAGTCTGTGATTATTATTTGTATCGAAATGTCGATTAATAAATTTGGATTATCGTTGGAAACACCGAACAACTCTTACTATCAATGGAATCGATTACTAAGAAATTACGTGCGCGATAACGCTCTGTGTCAGACAGCCTACGACTTTGACGCAAGGTCGCGCAAGATACGACGCGTAGCGCAACCGGAAGATGATACTGATGCCGCAAACAAACAGTACGTGGAAATAAGTGTCAAGCTTTTGGAGGATAGACAGGAAGAATTTGAGAAAAAAATAATCACGCTCGAGACAAATATGCAGACGCTACAAATAATGATGGATGAGATGCAGAAAATGCTTCGGTATGCAACTCACGCGCAGACTACATCTAATTCAGCGCAGGAGAATAAAGATATATAAAGAATATACGTGGAGGAATTATCTCATTATTGCAAATTATGCCTCGATCAAATATGTCGCAAAAGACCTCTGAAAAACAGCTGCTCGTGGAAGAATTGCATGCTCCAGCGAGAAAAAATTTCCCACGTAGACGTGTCATAGTACGCGGATACGACGATCTATGGCAAGCGGACGTAATCGAGATGCGTCCATATGCACGATTCAACAAAGGTTACAACTACATACTCACAGTTATCGATGTGCTGAGCAAGTATGGGTGGGCTGTATCGCTCAAGAATAAGAGTGGAAACGAGATGTCGGAAACAATCGCAAAGATAATTCGAGACGATGAAAGATGCCCGAAAAATTTTCAAACCGACAGAGGAAAAGAATTTTATAACGCAAATGTACAGAAACTCGTGAAGAAACACATCATTAATCATTATTCGACGTACTCTGTCATGAAAGCCTCGGTCTTCGGAACGATTCAACCGAACGTTAAAGAACAATATGTGGAAAATATTTACGCTTAATACAAATTACAAGTGGATCGACGCGTTGTCCCGGCTCGTTGGAGAGTACAATGTGCGAAAACATCGCACTATCGGTGTGAGACCTATCGATGTTACCTCCGCGATCGTCGATAAACTTTTTAATACGGTATACAGCAACGTAAATATTACTGCACCAGCAAGATTCAAAGTAGACGATCCGGTACGCGTGAGTAAATTTAAGACCATCTTTGACAAAGGTTACACGCCAAATTGGACGACCGAAGTGTTTAAAATCGTTAAAGTACAGAAAACTAATTCCGTGACCTATGTACTCGAAGATTCGCGCGGAAATTCCGTCGCCGGCGGATTTTACGAATACGAGTTACATCACGTTGCTAATCCCGACGTACATCTCGTGGAAAAGGTGATACGCAAAAAGGGTGACAAGGTTTATGTGAAATGGCTGGGATTTGATGCTACATACAACTCTTGGATAGATAAAAATAATATATTATAAATATGTTAACAATAATACATAATATTAAAGATATTTTACAAATATAAACAAAATTGTATACATTATAAAATATATATATAATTTACAATAAATATACATATAATTTTTATTTATAATAAATGTACAAGATTTTTATTTACAACGGTATTTTGTAATGTCCCCACGTGTCGGTGGTTTCGGGTACAATATACCGCTTATCATCGTACGGACTTAGAGCTATTTTTGTCTCGCGAATAGTATATACTTCGTGTAATTTAGATCTTATACAAGACTGCTGACGCATTATTTCAATCTCTTCGTTCAAACACCGCGTGTAATCGTCGAATGTTATCGTTCTCGCAACGACGTTACTCTTGACATCTTTTACCTTTTTCGTATCCTTCTTACCATCTACTCGCAACGCGTACATTTTTGCCCTAAGCCCGACGAATTCGGTCATGATCGCGCCATTATTTTAATCCTTCATTAAACCCGGTATTTTTTTATTCGCAAGCGGTATACCGTACACATTGTCCACTGCGTAATCGCTGGTATCGAATCTGTCGACGTTGCGCTTTATATTCTCATACACATCTTCACACTCGATGTGATATATGAGAGTGTCGGTGTCGGTGTACATGGCTTTACATTTCTCTCGATACATAGGTACCATATAATCGTGGTGAAACTCGTACAAACATGTCTTGGATATGTCGAGTATACACATACCCACGAAGATTGGTTTATTAAATTTAACTTCGAGATTGCGCAATTCAGCGGCGATCAGATTCTCCGAAAACACGCTTCTACTGTGAAAATTTGGTTTTGCGATCATCGCCTCTGCGCCATATCTTCCATCCCAATGTGTCACAGGCTTAATATTAACGTGATTGCGCACATTTTCCATCGTTTTGCCAAATACCGCATTATTCATTAATTTATATAAATTTTTTTCAAAATCATTTTTCGCGAGTGTTCGGAATTGTGTATTGAGTTCGATATAACTGCGAATCCATGGAGATTGCGAAAACTGTAATATTCGATGCATTTTTGTAACGCGAAGTCCGTGTCGCGTGCATTGTTGCAGGTTGTGGCAATGTATTACGTAACGCTTCTTATCATATAAGGTTGCGAGCAGCTTATCCTGCCGCTTACTAGGTGGTTTGTCGCGTGTCGGGCAAAACGGTAGGGCAGTGTGCGCATGTGTGAGCGAGATTCCAACATCGCTCTGGAGTCGTATGTGCTGTGTTAAAGTGGCGTAAGGTGTGAGGTCTGAATAGCTCAGTGGTAAGAGCAGTTGCCCGGAAAGCGAAAGACTCGGGTTCGATTCCCGATTCAGCCACTCGTATCTCGCATATTTTTTCAGACCCGCAAATGTTGTTTTCTAACAATTATTTGTCGGGCTGAGGAAGTGTGTAAATGCCCTACACAGACACGACAGTGCCGCTGCCACGGAAGAGATGGATGCTTGGTTCGTGCCTCCTGCCGCCTTAAATCTCCCCCTCGCTTCACTCTGTGGTGTACATCTGTGCCAGCGTAAGTGCTGGTAATCTGTCCAATAGATCCACCACGTGGTGACGGTGGAAGATCGTATTATTAATTGGGAGCAGAAGAGGGGGCTGCTTAGGCATAGTGGTTTAGGATGGACTACTCGAGGAGGCTTCCATTCAAACTGGTGACGAGTCAAGACTCATCGCTGAGCGGCTACGGGCGCCAATTTTCAATCGTTTAATATGATTGGACCGCTCTGGAGACATGCTGGGGATGTCGTCTCTCCGTGGCAATCGGCACTGCATCCATGGAGCGAGATTCCAACATCGCTCTGGAGTCATATGTACTGTGTTAAAGTGGCGTAAGGTGTGAGGTCTGAATAGCTCAGTGGTAAGAGCAGTTGCCCGGAAAGCGAAAGACTCGGGTTCGATTCCCGATTCAGCCACTCGTACCTCCCATATTTTTTCAGACCCGCAAATGTTGTTTTCTAACAATTATTTGTCGGGCTGAGGAAGTGTGTAAACGCCCTACACAGACACGACAGTGCCGCTGCCACGGAAGAGATGGATGCTTGGTTCGTGCCTCCTGCCGCCTTAAATCCCCCTCTCGCTTCACCCTGCGTCAGTGTGAACACGTTGCGGATACTCGAGATCGACTTCAAGGATGTAGCCTATAGGCGAATCGCGCGCGATCGATGATGTATCAAAATCGGATACGTCGTCAACCCATCGAAAATCTACATAGGGCAAGGGTTGACACATTGCCCATCCGTACAAATTATTTACATCAAAGTACGTGAGATATGTTGAAGGTTTCGATGGATCGTACGATTGCATATACTTGTTATTAGCATGTGCGTATCTGTTGGAACATTGACTCAAACCACCACGTATTCCGCGTTCGATAGACATAACCATGTCGATATCCGTAAGCAATTCGAACGTAATATTTGTATGTTTCAACATGACGTCGCACATGTATCCGGGAAGAGTATAGTAATACGCGGGGTCGAGTCCATAACTTTTAATACAACTCTCGCGGAAATTTTCAAAAATATCTGCTAATAACAAGACATCAATTTTGAGATACAAGTCGCTATCTTCGCCCAGCGTTCGAATGGAGAACCGCTTCCAGACTTTCTGGGCGTGCGCGTAATCGCTCTCGGATATCGTGTCACCGGTCAAGCAACTGTAAAATGAATCGCGCGGTGGTAAACACGTATCTTGCAACTTGTTGACGCAGTCAATATATTCGTACGGAAAGACGCCCTTCCGTGTTAATAAATTGAAATTGTCATTCAGTAAATTTTGAAATTCAGATTTTAAAATTGTGAGTTTGTCTTTATTCAAGAATGATGCCAATTTATTGAGACTAGCTGTAAGAAATTTATACGAATCGACAAAACGCAATTTAATATTATTTTTCGATTTCTCTTCTGCAAGTTTAACATTTTTCGTAAATGATATATATTTTTCTATTGTTATCGGAAGTATTTCAATTTCCCCTTCGAACGCTGTAGCTATTTCCTTTATAATAAAATGTGCGTCGTAACCGGATAAATTATGAAAAACTATTGGAATGCAAAAAGAATCTTTATAATTTAAATTGCGATTTGAATGCGCGGGACCTCTGTACCGCCCGGTCAGATGGCAATGATCACGTACGCGTGTACCGTCTTGTACGAATGGTTTTTCGCAAATGTAGTTTTGTGAAATTTTTTACATTCATCAGGTGTTAAATTTACCATGGGGACATTAGCTGATAAAATTGTTTTTACACGTTGCTCTAAATTTTTAAGTTCTTCGACGAACCATGACATGCAATCGATACCGCGACGAGAATGATACACGGATAACGAATCGTCGTACAAGCAATGTACATAATAAGCAATACTAAATACTTTGTGATGTTGGTAACTTCTTTCTTCTTCCGTCTTCTCCAAAACGCACTCCAAGTCGGCGTATACGATAAAAGGAAGACGCTCTTTCCGATTATAGTTGTTGAACGTGAGCCACTTGTCCTTATCGCTCGGTAATCGGATAGCGCACTCGTTCATCTCTCGACAGTCCACCACATGTGACTGTAACTTGTCATTCGAGCCAAAGTAGTGCAAACATCTGTAAAAGAAATAATTTTTAATTTTTGTTCAATTATTTGTACAATGTATTTTATTAAATATGTACGTACCGATCGCAGATATGTATTTGGACATTATGTTTGCTCAATTGCGAGCTTATGAGTCTGGATAGATTCTTGATCCACGCGAAATGTCCAACGTTGTTGTCTTCCACATACAGCAGGTTGACATGTTTATCTCTTTTTAGTTCACTAAGACATATCGGGACAATGTTCTTTTCCTCGATACTATATACATTTATAGAGATATCGTTGGCAAATTCGAATTTTTTGATTTGATTCACAGTCACTGGAAACTTAATGTCTTGGAGATTCAGTACTGTTGTATAATGGGGATACGAAGTTCCCGACCCACTTTTAATTTAGCTGGATGTAGAGCGGCGACCACAGACCACGCAAAACACGCATTGTCATTAGATTGCACGTTGATCACCGCTCTCTTCATCATTATTGCCCGCGGTAATTTTATGTGACATCCCGCGCGCATAGGATTATATTTATTTATATTTACGGTTAAATCGAGTATTCGCGACAATGCCCACCCGCTATCGCGTTCCTGAAATTCTTCGAGCCATGCTAGAGTGGGCTCGACAACGCGCCGCTCGTACCACTCGCGTAAATCGGATGTGCAAAAGAGTTCATAGTTTCTCGTATTAATACTTTTATTTGCGCGTTTATCACCCGTCACGAATTTACCATTGAGCACTATATTAATTTTCACATTAAAATGTTTTTTCATCACATTTTGCACGTGTTCGAGCACAATGTCTTTGGCATCCTCGAAAAATTGACGAGGCTCGATGTGATTATGATTTATAACCGCATCAGTCAATATACGGCTCTCGAACGCCGTATCGATCTTTCGCCAAATTAATTCGTGTTGTCGCGTGCTGCATCCTGCACCCGCATGTACAAAACGCCTGCGTAACGAGTTCTTCAATCCCTCGAGTCGTGCGATTCGGGCAATCAGCGATTGTCGAATCCCGATCGATAATCGTGGACGTTTGATTCGACTTTGCTCTTCCAACGATTCGATATATTCGTCGCATCGTTGCTCCCACGCAACATACTCTTCTATCGAATTCACCCTTGCAAATTGCTCGCGCAGATTTCGTTCGGCACTGTTTTCCGCCATATTTCCAAATTTATGCCAAACATTTTTGCTAATAAGATGCGCTTATTAATAGCTCTTGTCTCGGATCTCTTGGCGAAAATAGTGACAGGGTGTGCCTCTTTACCATGATTTTATATTCTATCTTGATGTCTCTTTCCATCATGTGTATCATATTTCAACTAAATCTTTATTTCACGGTTTGTCACGTACATTTTGACTAATGTCGATTATTGTATTTTTATCAATTATTGCATTTTTGTCGTCTAGAGATGACGTCAAACCCCAGGTGCATTGCAAAAGTTTCAAATTACATGCAGCTGTCCAAGTATATTAGCACAATTTAACCTTGATAATTATTCTTATATTTCACGGTTTTGTCATGTTTTGACACGCGCGTTTGGATTCTAATATCTAGGGGTAATGTCATCGCGAAGCAGCCGCACATCGGCGCTTGAAAATTTTATAATTGCATTTTTTGTGCATTCGGCTAAATCTCACACCTGGTCGTGATGTCATCTCAGCCCAGATGCAACGCAAAAGTTTTAAATTATTTGTATATTAGCACAATTTAACCTTAATATTTCACGATTTTGTTATGTTTCGACACGCGCGTTTGGATTCTGATATCTAAGGATGATATCATCGCGAAGCAGCCGCACATTAGCGCTTGAAAAATTTATAATTGCATTTTTTGTGCATTCGGCTAAATCTCCACCTGGGGGTGATGTCATCGCGAAGCAGCCGTACATCGGCGCTTGAAAATATCGCGTCGGGAAAGTTGAGGGTACGTAAAGTAGATGAAGGGACAAGAGTGGTATACAGGCCGTTTCCCCTTCTCCTAAATTTTCAGAGTATTAATCTCCCACCACAGCATACTTTTGAAAAATAAGCGTCACGTATACTCGATTAATTTTTATACGATCAGTGTCGCGTCAACTGCTAGTACCAACGGTCCACATCTCATAACCGAGAGACAAAATGTACTCCGCTGAAGGAAGTAGCGGCAACGGTTGCAAACGCGTGAATTACTACGTTCCACGAGATGAAATTAAGCCGTGCAAGAAACCACGAGATGAAATTAAGCCGTACAAGAAACCACATGATTTGTAAGTATCACAAATGTTTCATATATACAGGGTGTATCCTAAAAAGTGGGAAGTATCGCAAAGGGGGATTCAGGACACAAAAATAAAAGAAAAAGTTCATATAAACATATGTCCAATATGTCCTTGTTTTCAAATTACAGCTTGTTTTATTTTCCAATAGAGTTAAGATAGCATATTTGGATATCGGTTTGCTGTTTATGTACAAGATTTAAAGGACTTAAGGTCTTGTTAATTTGTAAACATAAACGCGTATTATTTGTATTGTAAGTAGTACGGTTCGTATCTTGTGCTCAGTGAAAGTAAAGTATTCGTATCGTACGTTAGCGTTATCAACGCAATAGTCTACGTTTAAAAAAATTATGGCTTGGTCAAACAATTAAATGGTAGACATACATCTCATATACGGATTTTCCGATGGTAATGCAGTTAGAATTAGACTTTTGTATGCGGAAAAATTGGAAACATTGGAAAATAAAACAGACTGTAACTCGGAAACAAGGTCATATCGGACATATGAATTTATATGAATTTTTTCTCTTATTTTTGTGTCCTGAATCTCTCATTGCAATACTTCCCACTTTTTAGGATACACCCTGTATATATGTATACAGGGTGAGTCTGATAAAAAGTCCACCATGTTTTTCTCGAAAACGATTAGAGATAGGGGAAGACATCCATTATTAAATTTGTAGGACAAGTAGGGGCACATATTTTGGTGATCTTGAACTTGACCTTGAACTTGAGGGTCAATTAAAGGTCAACTTTGTTTTCTTAAATAGAAACCCACTTTTTTATTGCATATTCTTGTAGCTTATCTCGAGAGTTGGTAAATATAGCGAATAGGGAACTCAGCCCCAATGACCTTGACCTTGACATATGTTGTCAAGGACATAATTCTGAGTAACTTTTTCTTCTAATTTAATCGTCGCTCGTTGCTTATTAAAAAGTAATTAACAAAGAAAGTTTGAAATATACCAAAGTACATGCACGGACAGAAAGCACGCGCGCACACACACACACACACACACACACGGGAGGGGGGTGCGGGAGGGGGCCGAAAGCCCCCTTGCACCCCCCCCCCCCGTGTGTGTGTGTGTGTGTGTGTGTGTATGTGTGTCGCTCGTTGCTTATTAAAAAGTTATTAATAAAAAAAGTTTGGAATATACCAAAGTACATGCATGGACAGGAAGCACGCGCGCGCACACATACACATACACACACACACGGAGGGGTGCAAGGGGAGCCTTCGGCCCCTCTCCCGCACCTGTACTTTGTAAGTTGTAAAGCGAGGTCCATCCTGCCTACCGGCGGGGTGGGTGCGGGAGGGGGGCCGAAAGCCCCCCTTGCACTCCGCCGTGTGTGTGTGTGTGTGTGTGTGTGTGTGTGTGTGTGCGTGCGCGCGCTCGCGCGCGCGTGCTTCCTGTCCGTGCATGTACTTTGGTATATTTCAAACTTTTTTTGTTAATAACTTTTTAATAAGCAACGAGCGACGATTAAATCAGAAGAAAAAGTTACTCAGAATTATGTCCTTGACAACATATATCAAGGTCAAGGTCATTGGGGCTGGGTCCCCTTTTCGCTATATTTACCCATAAATATTTTAAATTGTTATAGAACATATAAGTAATTAATAATAGAATAATAATTATTTTTATTATTAATACAAAATAAAATATTGAATAGAAAATTTTAATGAGAACTTTTACTACTAGAGTATTATGCTATTATATTTATGATGCGCACGTTCCTGAGACTAACAGGGGAGGGCGCGACCTTGGGATCACCAAATTGAAAAAGGCTTTTATAGTGTAGTACTCTATTAGAAGAATACTTGGGCAAAAGGATAGGCCGCAATGCTCCACCATTTCCAAGAAAATGATTTAAACAATATGGCTTTCCTTATATCTGGCTCCGTTATATCAATTATCGAAAAGGCGGTGTAGCTCGGGCATTAAGCGCGTGACTATCACGCATCCAACCCGGGTTCAATTCTTGTCCCTGCAACTTTTTTTCTCATTCTTTTTTTATACAATCTAGCAACAAATATTTATTCATGTAAAATAAAATTAATGTAACTAACAATTTTTTTTTTTAATTTGCGCTTTCGGAAGGCAATTTTCTTTTAATTTACTCACGGAACTTTTGTTAAACTTACAACCTTATTATTTTATGCATTTTACTCGATATAAAATGAAGCAAATAAAACGCCACTATTTGAACATAGTTATAATTTAATACAAAATTACAAACAAATGTATCAAAACTTTTATTCATCCTTGTTATCACTATCATCAACACTTTCTATAGATCGGTTACAACTATTCGGATGATACTTGTAATTATTTGTTGTAATTTTGTATTAAATTATAACTACGTTCAAATAGTGGCGTTTTATTTGCTTTATTTTATATCGGGTAAAATGTATAAAATAATAAGATTTTAAGTTGAATTAAAATTATGCCCAGTTTCGTGAGTAAATTAAAAGAAAATTGCCTTTCGTAAGTGCAAATTTAAAAAAAAAAAGTTGGTTAAATTAACTTTATTTTACATGAATAAATATTCGTTGCTAGATTGTATAAAAAAAATGAGAAAAAAAAGTGCCAAGGACATGAATTGAACCCGGGTCTGATGCGTGATAGCCACCCGCCTTAATGCCCGAGCTACGCCGTCTTCTCCCTAATCGATATAACGGAGCTGGATATAAGAAAAGCCATATTATTTAAATCAAATTTTCTTGGAAATGGCTGAGCATTGCGCCCTTCCTTTGCTCAAGTATTCTTTTAATAGAGTACTACACTATATAAAAGATATATACAAGATATATACTATATATATGTTACATGTTAGCTACAAGTTACCAGCATGTTACTCACATGTCAGAATTTTTATGCAGCGCCTCACGTTGCAAATCGATGAACTGTGAGGCGTGAAAAGTGATGTTTTGACAGCCCAAATTATTCTTGCGTGCCATTTCGTAATTATTCGCTTTATGCTAGTGCTGTGATGTGTAACGTATTCGTGAAACTTATAAAATTGTCTGAAAACTAAGCTTAGCAAGAAAAGTATTATGTAAAAAGAACATTTTCCACTTCTTTCGACAGCTGTCAAACTACATGTTTTCCCGTATGACTAAGCTTACTTTGACACTCATTTTACGGTTATTTATTAATTGTCAAAGGAAAAGCTTAGTTTTCGGACAATTTTACGAGTATACTAAAGCGATCTGTAGTCTTGTTTCTTTAAAATATCTTTTTATTTAAAAATGGCACGCAAGAATTCTCAGCTTGTCATTTCTCGCTTCTGACGTCATCATTCCAATATGGCCGCGGCGACTACTCAGGAGCCTTAAGTTTCCTTCGTTATTGTATTCATGTTTTTGCCGTCGGTATGTTATAACAAGCATGTCCTATTCTTGCTGTATTTCTGCTATCGCATCGTGATGGCAAGACGTATTACATATTTGCTATATTTTTATCGACACGGCATGATGGCAAGCCATGTTTAATTTTTTTGCATTTTTGCTTTCACACTGTCACTATGAACTTATGCTAACAGAATGTCATCAATTGCGGATAGGTGGATAGGAATCTGCTGTAAAGTCATGATTAGATCTGCTGTCACACTGCCGACATTCTGCTAACATTTTGCTATCTGGGTATATATAAATAATTTCAAATCTCTACTGTAACTATAATCTTATTAGATTGCTACCCAGATAGCAAAATGCTAGCAGTATGCCAGCAAATTCAATCATGACTTTGAAGCAGATTCCGCTGTGCTGCGTCCTTATTAAGTTTAATTTCTGGTAGCACGGCTTGCCGATATAATATAACAGAGAAAATGGAGCAAAAATCGAATATTATTTGCTATTATGTCGTGACAACAGATATATAACAAATATTGAGCGAAGTCTGCTACATGACAGAAATGTGATAGAAATCAAGCATGGCCTGCCATTACAACTTGACGGCAGAAATGCAGCAAAGGTCAAACATAGCTTGCTGTCACGATGTGACGACGAAAAATTTTCGTCATAGATATAATATGTAGTGTATAGCATATATTACATCGTACTTACATTATATATAATGTAAATAATTGGCATAGTTATAAATAATTAATTAAATATATAAATTTAAATAAATGATTAATTTATTAATAATTCGTAAATTTCAAGATTTGTATGAAAATTGAACTCTTATTTTGTTTCAAGCAGTCAATAAATGGACAATTTTTTATTGATCTACTCGGTTTTCAAACTTTCAGTTTAATATTCTGAGTTCTTTATTAGAATTCAAAAATTAAGCTGATAAAAATAGGTATTATGGCTCCTACACACAGAACACAGGATGCGATAATGCTTGCCGCATCGCCGCGTCCTGTATGCAGGAGCCATTACACATTTTTAATCTTGTTAGCCGCGTCGTCATATAGCAATAAACAAAAAAACTATAACTTGATATAACATATCTTAATATTGCTATGATTCTGCCATTATTTTATGACAACAGATCATACTGTGTTTCTGCTGTTATCTTTTGAGATGGCAGCGCATACTTAATTTTTGCAGTATTTCCGCCGTTACGCTGTGCTTCCGGATGAACTCTATTTCTGATGATATTCTGCCGATATAGTATGATGTGTTATGTTATATTTAATTTTTATTTAGTTTCTGTTGATATATTCCCAGCAAGCAAAATGATGCAAACTTTGCACAAAGTTAGCAGCAAACCCGAGCATGTCTTTACAGCAAAATTGTGACAAGGTGTGTCCGCAAAAAGCTTAGCTTTTGCTGGCAAAGCTTGTCGTAATAGTGTGATGAACATTTTACGCAAATAATAGAGCAAACCTTGCCGTGCACGGCATGACAGCGAATTTGTGGCAAAAACAGGACAAACCTTGCTGTGCACGAGATGACAGCAAATTTGTGGCAAGAATAGGGCAAACCTTGCCATGCACGGTATGATAGCAAATTTGTGATAATTTTGTATACGGGGTGAGTGATTTAGGATTTCTGTGACAAATTGTGAGAAACGATAAATCTCGCAGAGAGGACTATTTTTTTGTGAAACAATCCGTTCTTTGACGCGTCGTTTAGAGGCTATGCGACCGCGCAGACAAAGTCTTAGATGACATTTATTATAATTATGAGATGATGATAATATATGAATAATTGAAAATGAATTCATAATATGATGAATATATGAATTATATATATATATATATATTTACATTTTAAGTAAACAATAAACAAATGATTTAATCTTTTTCAGACATTTATCTGCCTGATCTAAGAGAAACAATCAATCCAATATCTGAATTCTCTATGTTGGGATTGTATCAGTAATTGAACTGATAGAAATAACTATATTTTTAATCTTCTACCAGTTGCTCTTTGCAAGCTTTATATACTTCTCATGACTAAAAATCAAATACGAGATGGATGCATATAGCGCATCGCATAGCGATGAACAAACGAACTGTCGGCAGAATACTATATTTTTGTAAAGTTTGTAATAAAGTAAAGTTGTAAATTTGCTGTCATGCCGTGCATGGCAAGGTTTGCTCTGTTATTTGCGTGAATTTTGCGTCTCGTTGTGCCAGGGTATACTTTGCTCTGTTCTTTCCGTAAATGTGTTATCATATCGTGTACAATAAGGTTTGCTGTGTTCTTGTCGTAAATTTGCTATTATAGCGTGTATAACAAGATTTGCTACTAATTGACGTAAAGTTTGTGTTACACCGTGAATAGCATCATACGTTCTTCTATGCGTAAAATTTACGGGCAAGAATTTTTCTATTATTTACAGCATCGTGAGACGAAAAATTTTGCCGTCAATTTGCTTCAAACTTTTTGACAAACCGAAACAAGACAAACGTTTGCTACACAATTGTTGTCAAAATTAAAGCATACCTTGTCGCAAAGCTTTGGCAAAACGTGATTTTAACATTCTTGGCTATCTGGGTATTGTATCAACATGCAATACTTAAAATCTACTGTTTTTATGTTAAGAACTTCTGCTTAAATTTTGTAGCACTTTTTGTAGCATATCATAACGCAAAGATTGCTTATATTTTCTGCTGCATTTCTACTGGCACTAACTGAGATGGCAGATCATGTGTGGCTGCTGCCGAAATTCTGCCGACATAATATGTAACGCATAATTTGCAAAATATAATCTTGATAGACTTAGCTATCTGAATAGTTAATCTATACTAAAAGAAATATGCTTATTAAACATTTATATTTTTATACATTTGAAATAAATATAACAAATTATAATTATCGATTGTCCCTTAATTATTAAATATCACTTGTGTATTTAAACATAGTTACCCTTTCATAGCCAAGTATCACAGATCATCTCATATATCGATAAAAGACAATTTCTCTCTTTTTTTTATTCTCGAGTATTTTGTACCCAATTTAAAAAAATAATTCTTTCTCAGAAAATTATATATTGTATTTATTTTTTAATAATTAAAAAAAAATAGGCTAAAGTTTTAAAATAATAGATCATCTTACATTTTATAAGCAATGACTTACCATAATAATAAAAACAATTTTCCTCTACATCCGAAAAATAATTAATTATTTAATCATTAATTAGCATTTCATAGTCTCTTTAAACGGAACTTTTCGTGATTGTTTTATTTCATATCGGATGTGATATATTTGAAATTGATTGCCGATTTTTCAAATAAAAAAAATATTATACACGACTACTTATTTTTAGTTGATTTTCAGTTGTTTGTTTCAGTTCTGTTAATTTTACTTTTATTGGCTGAATATTGGTGCCTAACCATTCTTCAATCATTGACGAGAAGAAAATCGCTTCCATTTGAACTCGTAGATAGCCCTCCAGGGAAGACAATTCTAATAATAATCTGAAACAAAAGTATAAATTCTATTTCTTGGTACAATGTGCCAAGAAATTTGCAAAGTCTAATCTACTTTTATATAGCCGATTACTGTGAAAATACTTACTCTGTAAAAGTAGGTATTAAATTCTCCAACTGCATGGGATTTGTGTAATTATTTGCTACCTGCCATGGATTCATCCACGTCATAATTCTATTGAGGACAATTACTTTTTGAATATAATTGAGATCCAAATGCACACATTCTCAGCTTTTTAAGATCTCAAATATTCAAAAAAGTGTTTTATTATATTTAAAAATAATCATTATTATATATTATATTTAAATAATAATCAATATATATTCGAATATATTTCTCAAATAAATATATATCTTTCATATATATACAAGATAAATAACTAAAAATTATTCTATAAATTTAGAAAATAAAAAAAAATTTTTTTGAATTTAAATTATAATAAATATAAACTGCTTTTGCATGTACTTACTGATCACTGTTAATAATGTTATGATATTTCGTCTTGAAATTAAGAAACCACTCCATACCCACAGCTACCTGCCATCCAGGAAAAAGCAAATTACTAGGTATCGGGATTGGTCTAGGTTGTGGTATTATATGCAATGGATGATCAATATATCCTAAGCTCTTTGCAATTTGTGCATGTGTTTCCTCTGAATAACCATAGAGCCAAACTTTTAGACATAAAGCTAATGATGGTATAGCTGTGGGTAACAACTCGCACATCGTAGCATAATGATCATATCTAAAATTACAATTGTAATCATTGTTATATTTTAAGATAGTGTAATAATTGTTCTGATTTTCCTTACCTTGACCAACCGGTAAATGCTGTGCCTCGAAATTCATGTACCTTACTCACATGAATTCCCAATTCTTCTAGCCATTTTTCGTGATTGCTTATATGATGTCGAATTACAGGTACATGTTGTGTGGAACCAGTGGCTCCTTTGAATGCAGTTGCTATCCAGATATTGGAAAAGGCTGCGCTGTATTTATCCCACAATCCTAGCAAATAATTCAATAATTATAATTCCATGCAATAATTATAATCCAGCAAATATTTTTATATATCGACGAATTTCTGAAAATAATATACGGGGTAAAAAAGACGGAGTAAAAAGATACCATTAGGCAACACAAAATTGTCCCTGGGATTGTAATGCCATATCATGGGTTCTACATATTTTCCAATGTAATATTCTGCAAAGCAAAAAAAAAAATTAGTTTTATTAGCAAAAAGATTTGCATGACCATATACATATAACGTGAATAAGCTATCGGGATACCGTTTAAAACCTGTAAGTCTATTGATCTCAACATGTCATCCCAAATGATAATCTTTAAGTATGGATAAGTTTCCTGAATGTATTGGGCTATTGCCAAAATATGTTCCAAGTACAATGAAAATTTGCCATATTTACTGGCTGCAGCTCGTTTAGTACAGACTGAACAAAGGCCTAAGTGCCATACTTCATCAGAACCTATATGTAGATATTGTATGTCAGGATGAAAACTAACAATCTGACGTATTAATGATTTGACCAATGGTAGAGTTCTTGGATTTGATGGACAAATGGAACTTGGAAAAGTTTCTACTTCACGCAATGATCTCCATTCGTCATGTTTCAGGATAAACTGCAATTAAAATTGTAATAAATGGATAATGATGAATTAAATATATGAAGCAATATTTCCTGAATTATAATTTCAAAAATAAAGATATAAAAAATTTAGTAATTATATGTAATAATTAGTTTTTATACAAAATAAATAAATCAAAATGAATGAGATATCTTTTGCATACCTCCATATGTCCAAAAGTTTGTACCAATGGGACAACTGCCAAGCCACAATCTCCTGCTATTTGCAGAATGTGTCCAGCTTCTTGAATTGTATATCCACTTGCTAAACTGCTTGGCCCATTACTTCCTATTGGAGAGAGTTCTCGATTGTAAGGAAATGTATCCTCCCATTCCAGCAATAATCCAGTAGCTCCCCATGTTCGCAATAATGGAAAAAGCTGTAAATATTCTATTGAATCATAAGAATAAAAATAAATGCAAACAAAGAAACAAGAAAGTTATAATTGATGATGACTGTCAACATGTTAAATATCATAGTAATTATACTAGAATTAAAATCGTTACAGTTCATTTAAAATTAAAAAAAAAATAATATTATATTGTTATTATTATTATAATGTTATAATAAATAATAGTTTATTTACAGTTTCTAAATCTTTCTGATTCATAAAATTATATTCATTTTTTTGATTACTTAAAATTCAAAATATCACTATCTTTTATAAATGTTATTTAGACAAATACATTTGTCTTCATGCTCTTGTGTGTCACACACAATTATAAATATCAACTAAAATCTAAAGATACAATCTCTGACAACAGTTATTTGCATGTACTATTGAATGTAAACAAATGTGAGTTCAAAACAACCCATAATAAAAAGAAAAAAATCGATTATTAAAATATCTCAATCATCAAATGACACAAAAAAGACAATATTGAAATAGTGTATTTTTCCATATTTATTGTGTTATAAAAAATTTTTTTCTGGGTCAAAATACACGAAGTTCTAAAATATGTCAATGAAATAAGGCTAAGCGTTTACGAGTAACGTATACCTTTTCAAAATAATAAGTCCGTGGTGGTGCTCCTTTTAAATCAAGATGAACCAATCTGAAAAAGAAGAAACGTGTCGTAAAATTTTATTCTCGCACACATTATATAAGATATATGGAAATTTATACATGTCGATCTCTGGACTATTTACTACTTACCTATGTGAGCCTAACGTTAAGGCGTCCATCATTTCTGCCATTCCATTTATTGGGATATTAACACTGATTGAAAGGAAAAGAATAATTTGTTGCGTAAATAAGTAGATTCATAAAATCATATAAATTTTAGATTTTTATTCGTTTTTTTTTCATAGTAATACTTCCTACACTATTACTTTTGTCTTATTAAGGATTGGCAGAAGGCAGGAGCATAAATATAGGATAGACCAGCTCTAGAGATACTATGGCTGCGTTCCGATATTCACTGCCAGTATTGAAAATCTATAGTTTACGCTACGTACACTATAGATTTTCAGTATTGGCAGTGGATATCGGAACGCAGCATGTAATCAGAGACTGGCCACGAAAAGGCCAGTTTTGATTGGTCCGCCATTTTTTGTTTATTCCCGCTGATTTTTAAATCTATTAATTATGTTAATTTTAAAATATAACACAAGTTTAAAAAAGTTAATAAAAATTAATAACTTTTAAAGTTAATAAAAAGTATTTTTTATCATACAATTCTAATTTTTTATATCTATTTAGATTAAAATGCAAAATTGGATAATTATGAAAATTAATATACGCAACAAAAAGTTTAAAAAATTATTTACCTCTAAAAAACAGCCTATAAAAAAATTTTCTCCTAAAAAATAAAAAATTTTAAAAAGTTTATAAAAAAATTTTTCCCCTAGAACAGTGCTCGGAGATAGTTGCCCTTTTGGGCCGATAAGTGAAGCGACGCCTACGGACCCCCCATTACCGCTCGAGGCTCGACGGCCGAGCCGCCGATCGCGCGCGTAACGCTATGCCTTAGGAGCGTCCCAATCTAAAAAATATGCTGAGATTGTACCTGCCGTCAAATCGTCGTTTAAATTTGCTTTGCCAGATAATTTGTCTATTAGTAATATATTATACAGGGTGTCCTAGACCACCCGTACATCCCTTTTCTTTCAAAAACTAAGCATTTTAGAGAAAAACGTTTTGAACAAAAATTGTATGGTTTTGAAGGGAACATAAGATGGTGTCATTGGTTTGACCTTGGATGGCATCGTTAAGGTCAAGTCAAGGACACCTTTAATTTCTTAAACGGAATCTCTTATTTTTTATTGCATATTCTTATAGCTTATGTCGAGAGCTTTCCCAAACACTATAATAAAGTATTTTTTTATTAAGTACTTTTTGAGTTATTTTATATTTTAATCTGACATATTTTGATATAAAAAATAAAATATCTCGTAAAATATTTAGTTTTCGATAATCTTACCGTAATACTTTTATGTACAGTATAATGAGACAAATCAATTAGTGTAAAAAAAACAAATAATTGTTTAAAAAAATACATTATAAATAATTACATACTTTTTCTTAAAAACAATTATTTTATTTTACGCTAATTGAGTTGGCTCATTATTCTGTACATAAAAGTATTATGGTTATAAAAGTATTAAGATTATCGAAAACTAAATATTTTATGAGATATTTTATTTTTTATATCAAAATATGTCAGATTAAGATATAAAATAACTCAAAAAGTATTTAATAAAAAAATACTTTATTATAGTGTTTTGAAAAGCTCTCGAAATAAGCTACAAGAATATTCAATAAAAAATGGGGGGTTCCATTTAAGAAAACATCGATCACATTGACCTCACCTTAAAAATGTCACTCAAGGTCAAGTCCATATTTTTATCATATGGCCCCCTTGAAATCATACAACTTTTGTCTGAACCTTTTTTTTCTACATTTCACTCCTTCCGAGATATTTCAAGAATCTGGGACTTTTTCCCCACCCTGTACTATATAAATGTAATTAATGCATAATAAATATTTTTAGTTTAACTTATAAATGGTTAAGCAACGAGTTAATGCAGCAAAATAAGTCTTGTGGAAATTCTACCAAAAATATCATAAAACAACATTGAATACACATTTTTATTAATTGACTTTATAAGGAATGATGAAATGATGAGTAAATTCATATCGAAACACTTCTATAGTGTCCACAAACATTTTGTGTATTTGGAATTACTCGCAACTTTTGGTTCTGGAAATGTGAATATTTATTTATATTTTATATATAAATGTAATTATGCGTAATTAATATTTTTAGATCACTTACAAATGGCTAAGCAATGAGTTGCATGTTTATGTTAATATAACAAAACAAATCTTGTGGGAATTGTATCAAAATATATTATATACATATACATATTATATACAATTGATTTGAAAGCATCAGAGTTAGAGCCTGAAACAGAAAGCATTAGTCAAAGAAGAGAAATATGGTAATAATTTTGTTTATAAATTATATAATAAAGGTTATTTATTTTCTTGGGTAATGGTTAAACTTATTTTTTTAAAGCAATGAGAAACGTGAACATGGAAATTGATGGTTTATTCGGATGGGGCTGCCTTTTCCAATATAATGTTATCGAAGAGTATTAAAATATCTGTCATCGACAAATATAATTCAAGTTTGAATCAAAATGAGGAGCAAGAGTCGGTTAATGATGCTGAATTGCAGATTTTATTAGAGGATCGTACAAAAGTTTATAATAATTTGGCAGCTGCGTTGATTAAAACAGAAGCCTGCGATGCAGCTTTAGAAAATGTGAAACATGTTTCGAGATGCCAACCACAAAATGTTAAAGCACTATTTAGGAAATGTATTGCAAAAATCCTAACCTTTTTTTTATTTACTATATTTAATCTTCTTTTTAATAAGTTGTATATATTCTTGATTTATATTTTACATATGGAAAATTCAAATATGTGTGTATATATATTGTGCGTATCGTAGGAACAATACAAGTACATGTGTATATATATTGTGCGCATTGTAGAAAGAATATTGAGACACAAAGGGAAATATGCAAAAGCTTATGCAATCCCTCTCTCTCTCTCTCTCTCTCTCTCTCTCTCTCTCTCTCTCTCTCTCTCTCCTCACTGATTCAAAAATTAAATCCAGAAATGAAGATATTTACTACAAAATTAATGATCTTAAAGGATAAAATTGCTAAAGACACAGAAAAAGAAAAGCACCTATATCCTTTACTTAATTACTTACTTTTATATCCTTTGACGGATTTTTAGTATCTCCAACTACACCTAACATTTTACGATATAGGTGCTTTCCTTTTTCTGCATTTTTAATTTTATCCTTTAATTTTATTAATTCTGTAGTATCTTCATTTCTGAATTTAATTTTTGAATTTCAGTGGAGAGAGGAAGAGATTGCATAAGCTTTTGCATATTCCCCTTTGTGTCTCAATATTGTTCCTACGATGCGCACAATATATATACATACGTACTTGTATTGTTCCTACGATACGCATAATATATATAACACATATTTGAATTTTCCATATGTAAAATATAAATCAAGAATATATACAACTTATTAAAAAGAAGATTAAATATAGTAAATAAAAAGAAGATTAAGATTTTTGCCATCCCTTTCCTAAATAGTGCTTTAACATTTTGTGGTTGACATCTCGAAACAAGTTTCAGATTTTCTAAAGCTGCATCGCAGGCTTCTGTTTTAATCAACGCAGCTGCCAAATTATTATAAACTTTTGTACGATCCTCTAATAAAATCTGCAATTCAGCATCATTAACCGACTCTTGCTCCTCATTTTGATTCAAACTTGAATTATATTTGTCGATGACAGATATTTTAATACTCTTCGATAACATTATATTGGAAAAGGCAGCTCCATCCGAATAAATCATCAATTTCCATGTTCACGTTTCTCATTGCTTTAAAAAAATAAGTTTAACCATTACCCAAGAAAATAAATAACCTTTATTATATAATTTATGAACAAAATTATTACCATATTTCTCTTCTTTGACTAATGCTTTCTATTTCAGGCTCTAACTCTGATGCTTTCAATTCAATTGTATATAATATTTTTGATACAATTCCCACAAGATTTGTTTTGTTATATTAATGTAAACATGCAACTCATTGCTTAGCCATTTGTAAATGATCTAAAAATATTAATTACACATTAATTACATTTATAAATAAAATATAAATAAATATTCACACATTTCCAGAACCAAAAGTTGAAAGAATTCCAGATCCGCAAAAAGTTTCAAGACACTATAGAAATGCTTTGATATGATTTTATTATTTCATTATTCCTTATGAAACCAATTAATAAAAATGTGTATTCAATGTTGTTGTTTCTATGATGTTTTTAATAGAACTTTTACCAGATTTATTTTGCTACATTAACATAAACTCATTGCGTAGCCATTAGTAAGTTAACCTAAAAATATTAATTATGCATTAATTACATTTATATATAAAATTATGTATTAATTACATTTATAAATAAAATATAAATAAATATTATATACATGAATGCGCGTTCACGCATATAATTACCATCTTATCGAAAACATGGCCAGCCAAAATCTCCAAATATTCCTTCAATGCCTCCATAATCATTTTCCAACAATCCATTTATCACAAATATGTTAATTTTAATTGATAATGCATAGATTCAAGCATTGCGTGTAATAAAGCATTTTTTCAATTTCGCTAATATAACCTAACTTTGCTCAATATGATTAAAAGAAATCACTTCTTTTTCTTGCACTATTCCGCGTTAATAATTTCTATTCACTTTATCACTTTTCTTCCTTGTATTGCACTATTCCGCGAGATTCTCATAACCATTAATCACTATCACTTTTCTTCTTGTCGCATTATACTCCGCGCGTACTCTTCTTCTTCTTCTTCCTTTGGGTGGCAAAGAACAGACTCAGCCCGATATTCATGATCCGTTCTTATATTCAAGATCGTCTTAGGGCCAATTTCACCAAGTCCGGTTAGATTAAGGGTCGGCAGGAGAGACGGTGGAGACCTCTCGCGGGAAGCCGTGAATTACGAATTCGTAGTCTACGTCCTACAGCCAAAATAAAGAGAAAATCGGATTCTAATGATGATATTCGTATTCAGCAGCATCGTCTTCTTAGACGTACAGAGCGTTTTTTTGAAAAAATGATCAAAATAAAAATTCTAATATTGACAAACAACATACAGCTGATTGTGGATCAGGTGTAGTTGCTCTCGAATTCATATTATATTTTTATTATAAATTTTTAAGAGCCAAATTGCAAAATCCGGCTCTGTACGACTAATTCTAACGATGTAAGGAATACATCAAAACAAGTTTCATGAAAAAATATTAATTTTTCGAGATGTAGGACGAAGACTACGAATTTCACCACATCTGTATCTAAAGTGCAGCTAATAGCAGAACATGGGGAATATTCCGTAGTGGCACACTGACTGCTTGACAAAGAGAGATGATTACGCCGTCTTTGTCTCTCTTTCATCGCATATGTGTAGCGTCCATGAAAGCACACCGATATGTTGAGCACACGGAAGCGATTGTTGAGAGATAATGTCAGACAAGGAGCGACAATCGCATGCTATCCTTGTTCCTCTAGCGTATCGCTTTACGGCCGAAATATGGCCTGAACCTGAAAATGCTTTTTGGCCTCTCGTGGCAGAAAGCAGTAATGCAACATGACTAACGGGCGCCCATTCTTTGAGAATTTTATATTTACGTATATACATATATGCATATATATGTTTAAATTATAGTTAAAATTATACGTGCAATTAAATATTGTATGATGATCAATAATAATATAGATAACAGAGTGAATAAATATACAATATGTAAAACACGGGTGCCTGTTAGACTTTGTGAGATTTGTTGCTTCGTTACTATCGATATTTCGTTTATCATATTAGCGGGATAGAGAAATAGCATGATTGTCAATTCTTGTTTGATATTACATTATCTTTTAACAGTCTTAATCGTAGACAATTATATTATATATTCATAGACAATTATATTATCTTTCTTCAATTGTACCGATATCGCGTAAGCACATACGAGTACTGGTATATGAAAGCATATATATAAATAATACATGTAATGACGAAGTGCAAAATTTTCAATCTATCATGCAGTACACTCCAAGTTCAATTCCACAGATACCTCAAAAAAATTTTTATATGTGTTTTGTTATTACATTTTATGTTTTGAGAATTATATTGAAAACAAAATTTGAAAATTTTGAAAATATGTTAATATTAATATATGTAATATATTTAATAATAATTAAATAAAATAATAATAGCTTTTCTCTCCTAGCTATTATTGGTTTATTACAAGATATATTAAATACATAAAATAAATTTTTTATACACATGTACAATTACAAAATGGTCAACATATTTTCAAAATTTTAATAATTATTCTAAATATAATTCTCACACAAAATGTAATAACATTTATATAACAAAAAATATAAAAAAATTTTGTTAAGATGTCTGTGGAATTGAACTTGAGTTTACTGCGTGATAGATTGAACACTCTTGCACTGAGCCATTACATATTTCTTGTAAATGCTTTCATATTATCAGTATTTATGTAGCAGATATTTTTACACAATAATATCGATATAATCGAAAAGAAATCAAGATAGCATACTTGTCGGTCTATAAATTTGCAATTACTGAAAGATAATGTAAGCCAAGAATTAACAATCGTTCTCTCCTTGTCGCTCTATCATGCTGACAATACATAAAGTATCGATGAAAAAGCAACAAGTAAAAAAGCAATAAATTGCCAAGTCTAATAAGTGCCCGTGTTTTACATATTGTATATTAGTTCACTCTGTGAGTTATTATTTTACTGTTATTATTTATCGTCATACAATTTTTAATCATATATATAATTTTTAGATATTATTGATACATATATACGCATAAATGTGCATAAACAAATATAAAATTTACAAAAAGTGGGCGCTTGTTAGCCTAGTTGCATTACTGTTTTTTGCCACGAGAGGCCAAAAAGCATTTTCAGGCCGTATCTCGGCTATAAAGCGATACGCTAGAGGAACAAGGATAACGTGATCGTTGATCCTTTTCTATCTTTCCTCTCCACGGTGCGTCCACGCGAGCAATTCAATCGTGTGTGTACGTATATGGACATATACCTCTACATAGAGATAAGAATTTATTTGTCAGATTGGTAATCCTGAAGTCGGAGTTTCGCATTGTCACCGCGCGAGGTCTCCAATATCAATTCGGAGTTTGGCCGTCACTCCTGCCACAGATTAATAGACAGATAGCCAAAGGCCCGGATGAAGGCGAGACCGGCATTTCCGTGCAACACACTTTGCCCCTTACCGACTCACTTTGCCCCTGGTTTGAGTCTGAGCTAAACTCCGTTGACTTTATCAAAAAACTTTGCCCCTGGTTTGAGTCTGGGCTAAACTCCGTTGACTTTACCAAAAAACTTTGCCCCTGGTTCGAGTCCAGGCTAAATTCCTTTGATTTTATCAACAGACTTTGCCCCTAGTGCGAATCCAGGCTAATTCATCATGAGACGAATGAAATGTGAGAGGCTTGCCTCTTATTGTCTCGCTCGCTCCTGAGATAATGATAAGAGTGAGCGAGACAATAACAAGAGTGAGCGAGAGGAGAATAGCAATGTGCAAAGAAGATTCGAGGATCAAGATCGAGCTTTTATGAATGCTGCTATTCTTCTTTCACTCACTCCTGTGATTGTCTCGCTCACTCTTATTATTGTTTTATTATCAGAAGCGAGCGAGACATTAATAAGAGCAAGTAAGAAAAAGGACGGCAAAGGCACGATCTTCGAGTCTTCTTTGAATGTTGCTATTTTCCTCTTGCTTGCTTCTGTGATTGTCTCATTCCTATATTGTCTTACTTGCATTCATATATTCGTTTTGCTCACTTTCAATGCTCATCTCGTTCGCTACAAGCTTGTTGCCGACAAGCGGCCGATGAGAAACTATGAAAATTTGTAAAAGAGAGATATATATATTATTAAACAATAAAAGTATTATTATTTTTATTATTTTTAAGTGATATATTTACATATATAAAAGAAATTACACACATACATATATATATATATATATATATATATATATATATATATATATATATATATATATATATAGTTTGTCTGATTTAAGTGAATACGCTTAATTATTTCTTCGAAAATTAAGGAAATAAAAAAATTGTTTAGACAAAAGTGGAGTTGAACAACATTTTTCTAAATAATTTTTTTGTATTTTTAATTTTCTAGGAAATAATTAAGTGTATTTACTTAAATCCGACATACTGTATATATTGTGTATATGTATAAATTATTTCATATGTTTGTATATACAGGATGTCCCAAAGCATCCTTGACAACGCTCGTGAGCAAGTAGAGCACAGCAAACTGAACAGAAAAGTCCTGTAACATTTTTTTCTATAACACTTAATAAAGGAGTTATTATTAAGTAACGTCTGGCCAATCAGCGTCGACCTTTAGCCGCGCGCCTGATAGTGTGCGTGAGCGCTCCGTCGCTACGGCGACGCACACTAACAGACGGGCGGCTCACTGACGTGCGTCCGGCTAAAAGTCGGCGCTGATTGACCAGACTTTATTCAATAATAACTCCTTTATTAAGTGTTATAGAAAAAAATGTTACAGGACTTTTCTGTTCATTTTACTGTGCTCTACCCGCTCACGAGCGTTGGTACAATTTTTACCGGACACCCTGTATATACAGGGTGGGGCATTTATATTGAGACACCTAAATATCTAAAAAATAAAGCAAGATAGAAAGAAATGTTTCAGACAAAAGTTATATGGTTTCGAGAGGGCCACATGACAAAAATATAGACTTGACCTTGAGTAACCTTTTCAAGGTGAGGTCAATGTGATCGATGTTTTCTTAAATGGAAACCCCTATTTTTTATTGCATATTCTTGTAGCTTATCTCGAGAGCTTTTCAAAACACTATAATAAAGTATTTTCTCATTAACTTTTTTTTGAGTTATTTTATATCTTAATCTGACATATTTTGATATAAAAAATAAAATATCTCGTAAAATATTTAGTTTTCGATAATCTCACCGTAATGCTTTTATGTACAGAATAATGAGACAAATAAATTAGTGTAAAAAAATAATTGTTTTTAAAAAAAAGTATGTAATTATTTACAATGTATTTTTTAAAACAATTATTTGTTTTTTTTACACTAATTGATTTGTCTCATTATTTTGTACATAAAAGTATTACGGTGAGATTATCGAAAACTAAATATTTTACGAGATATTTTATTTTTTATATCAAAATATGTCAGATTAAGATATAAAATTACTCAAAAAGTACTTAATGAAAAAATACTTTATTATAGTTTTTCGGAAAGCTCTCGAGATAAGCTATAAGAACATGCAATAAAAAAGGGGGGTTCCATTTAAAAAAATTAAGATGACCTTTAAATCTCCTAAGCGCCTTCACCTAAAAAAAAATGTTCACTTCCACAAGATTTCTCCCTCGATACCATACAACTTTTATTTCAAACATTTTCCTTCAAACGTTGATCCTGAAAAGTTATGAGGGTGAAACTTTTAAAATGGGACACCCTGTATATATATATACATATATATATACATATACATACATAATATGCAACGGATATGACAGTTTTAAAAGATATGTTTTAGAAATGTTTTAGAAAAACTGCTTTTTTAATAATAATTTATTTTAATAATTAATTATTATTAATATTTACAATTTAATAATAAACAAATATAATATAATTATGCATTGAAAATAGATAATCTCGTATAGATCTACTACAAATCTTGCTTCGAAGTCTATAAGAATTTGAGCTATTATGTTTCCGAACGTTCACAACTACTAATATTCATTCGCTAATAAATTGTGAAATTTTAAAATAATGAAAGATTTTAGCGATTAAGTATATACATATTTAAGTTGCGTTGACATTTAAGATCTTTAGAAAACGCTCAACATATTAGGGTTCCTACAAAAAAAAAGAACATGATTTGTAAGATATTTGTCCACAAAGATTTATATGCAAGATCTGTTTCTTATTATATATACAGGGTGTCCGACATGTAAGTAACCAAACGAAAGGTGGAAGTAGATTGGATCAAACTGAGTCGAAAAGTTCTGAACCATTTTTTTTATAACGCTTAATAAAGGAGTTATTATTGAGTAAAGTCTGGCCAATCAGCACCGATCTTTAGCCGGGCGCACGTCATTGAGCCGCGTGCCGTGAAGTGTGCGCTATCGCATACTACCAGGCGCGCGGCTCACCGACGTGCGCCCGGCTAAAGATCGGCGCTGATTGGCCAGACTTTACTCAATAATAACTCCTTTATTAAGCGTTATAAAAAAAAATGGTTCAAGACTTTTCGACTCAGTTTGATCCAATCTACTTCCATCTTTCGTTTGGCTACTTACATGTCGGACACCCTGTATATATATATATATATATATATAATTAGATATTAATTTTTACTTTTTTGTGTAAAATAAACTTTAAAACAAGTTGAGTTGTGCAAATTAAAAACTTGCACATTGCTTCCTCATCATTTTATCTTACAAAGCTTAAGCTGCTTTAATCATGCGGTTTTTTCAATTTTTGCTTCCTCATAGAGGAAGCTATGTGAGTAAAATAAAAATTAAAATGAATTCTTTCACTAATCCTCACTAAATTCAATATCAAACATACTTTAATAATATTCTATTCATGTAAAAAAATTTAATCCTATATTTCAAATTTTCTGAAAGTTACAGCATGTAAAAACATTTTTCAAAAATTTCAAAATTTTATAAAAAATGAACCCTTTCACGGATATTCACCAAATTCAATATCAATCATCCTTTAATAATATTCTATTCATGTAAAAAAATTTAATCCGATATCTCAAATTTTCTGAAAGTTACAGCGTGTACAGACATTTCTCAAAAAATTCAAAATTTTATAAAAAATAAACCCTTTCATCGATACTCACCAAATTCAGTAGTAACTATCCTTTAATAATATTTTATCTATCTAAAAAAATTTAACCTGATATCTCAAAATTTGCGAAAGTTACAATGTATACAGACATTTCTCAAAAAATTAAAAATTTTATAAAAAATGAACCTTTTCATCGATTCTCACCAAATTCAATACCAACCATCTTTGAATGATACTCTATCCATGTAAAAAAAAATTAACCCGGTATCTCAAAAATTGCGGAAGTTAGAGGTTGTACAAAATATCGCGTACATACATACATACACACACACACACACACACACACACACACACACACACACACATACATACAGACATTTTTTAGGAATATGATTTTCCGACGTTTTAGAACATTCTAAACACATTGGCATAGAAAACTCGAAAAAAAATTTTGTCACGAAAACAAAGCTTCCTCTATGAGGAAGCAAAATAATATATAAAATAAAAATTAATATTTGATTATGGAACAGATCTTGCACGATAAATATTTCAAATCATGTTTTTTTCTGCATAATTATATTGCATAATTATATTATATTTGTTTATTATTAAATTATAAATAAAATAATTAATTATTAGAAAAGCAGTTTTCCAAACTTTTCTAAAACATAAAACTCATATTCCTCGTTGCTTTCCACTTACACATGGATATTGAAGAAAGACAGAAATTTTAATGTAAATAATTTTTAATGTTTTTGATTAAATAGTCAATTTATTACCGTCGTATTAACGACGCGACTTTACCTTGGGAACGTAATTACTGCTTTGGCCACTACTACGGTATGGCGCTGAAACCAGTGAGAAATGCTGGTCTCGCCTTCATCCGGGCCTTTGGTTATCTGTCTATTAATCTGTGCTCCTGCCGACCCTTAACCGACGGTTAAAATTAGCAGGGTGGCCAACAGAAAATAGAGGTGACGGAAAATCAAGCATTCATATAATTTCAGTTGGAACCCTGCTAATTTTAACCGTCGGTTAATCTAACCGGTCTTGGTGAAATTGGCCCTTAAGGTAACATTTCATGAGCAGTGAAAAGCAGCAGCAGTTTAGAAAGTAACTAGAATCGGTGACGTACTTCCGGCACAAGTTTTTGCTGTTTGAAGTTCATCCTATTGAACAGCAAAGCAGTAAAAGCTGTGTTTTGGTTATATATGTACATATATTCTAAAGTATGGAATCACCAGAGATAAGTTTGTAGGAACTATAATTATAAAAATAATTACTCATTCGGTTATATCTCAATTAATATTCAAATTGAGATTAACGATTTAAAACACTGCAGAAAACCTATTTCATGAGCAGCGCAGCAATTCTGTAAAATCACCAAACAATGCTAGTTAGTTACTAAACTGCTGCTGCTTTTCACTGCCCATGAAATGTTACCTCTAAGGCCGGATTCACACCTTGGCAGAAAAGCAGAAAGCAGAAAAGCAAAGGCCAATCAGAACTCGCGCTAAAAAAGCAGAATGTACCGCTTATTTTCAGCGCGAGTTCTGATTGGCTTCTGCTTTTCTAGCACGAGTTCTGATTGGCTTCTGCTTTTCTGCTTTCTGCTTTTCTGCCAAGGTGTGAATCCGGCCTAAGATTTCATTCAACCAATGAAATTGCCGCTTAGCATCTTAAGACGGTACTTAAGATGATCTTGAATATAAGTTTGAGGTCTTCTTAACTCTGGTTATATTTTAATTAAATATATTTTCAACTTAGTACAGTTAACGAAATTATCTTTTCTTCTGGTACTCGTAAAGCTCGTATCAGACTACGCATTGAAAATTGAAGATTGAAAATTAAAGATTGGAATTCGAGTAATCAGAACAAAAGGGACTAAAATTTCTTTGTCTTGATTGGTCAAATTTCAATCTTGAAAAATAAATTAGTTTCTTAATGATCAAATTATCAATTTCGATATATTTTAATCTTTAAAGAAATCACAAAAATTTTGTTTATATTACTGTACAAGTAAAATATATAATTAAATTCAATAAACGATTTGCATATGATTCAAATAATAAAGTAATACGAAAAATATATTTCAGTTAGATTGTTATTGCAACAAATTTATTACTATAAAAACTTAGCTGTTATAAAAAAACATACATATTTAAAATTGAAAACGTAAATAAATGTTTATTTTCGAGAAACTATATTAAGTTCTTATCAAACTAAATATATATATATATATATATATATATATATATATATATATATATATATATATATATATATACAGGGTGTCCCAGATCATTTGGGACAATACTCGTGTGCAGATAGAGCGGACCAAACTGAGTCGAAAAGTCCTCTATCATTTTTTTTTATAACGCTTAATAAAGGAGTTATTATTGAGTTAAGTCTGGTCAATAAGCGCCAACCTTTAGCCGGGCGCATATCAGTGAGCCGCGCGCCTGGTAGTATGCGGCAGCGCATACTTCACGGCGCGCGGCTCACCGACTTGCGCCCGGCTAAAGGTTGGCGCTGATTGACCAGACTTAACTCAATAATAACTCCTTTATTAAGCGTTATAAAAAAAAAATGATAGAGGACTTTTCGACTCAGTTTGGTCCGCTCTATCTGCACACGAGTATTGTCCCAAATGATCTGGGACACCCTGTATATATATATATATATATATATATATATATTGTCCGGTAAATATTGTCATCTTATTGTTTCGCATTCTTATTCGTTCAATAGTTTCGTCTAAGGAAGAACCTTCATGATGCATCCGTATATCAAAATATTTACTCAAAATGAGCAAAATTAATTGATGACTGTGATCATGAAAAAGATCTTGTTCCAATGAGTGTCCATCTTTATCTAAAATTGTGCTCGGTAACTTTTTTAAGGTTTCTTGGAAAACTAAGTGCAAAAAGGTCGATGAAAACATTAAATGTTTATTTTGTCGAAAAACCTTTTCAGCAGTCAAACATATATGACTGATATCATCAGATGGAAAAAATAAGCTTCCACGATTTTTTAACTCAATTAATTTTGGATTTGTAGAGACATTACCTATTTTTTGTAACATAGAAAGACATTGATGACAGTGAATTTTTTTCTGTAAAGCAAAAACTACAACAAAATAACAGCTATATATTTGACAACTTCATCAATATATTCTGAAGTACACCAACCTTCTTGTTTCGTATAATCATGTTCAAAAAAAGTATAATTATTTGCAAATAATTAGATACATGAATTGCATTAGACAAAGCACTAATTTTTGTTTTTCTTATAGGTCTTTTTTTCCTTTTTATTTTCTTTTTTATTATCTATATTTTCAATGTTATTTTCATCGACCTCATTACATTTATTTAGAGCATCTACATTAGTTTCTGCACTGATAAGCAATGTTTTATCCTCAGGTTTACAATTAGCAGAGACGGATGCTGTTAGCGAGAGAGGTGGACGCGAGAGTGAGGAGTACCGCTAAATATAATCTCGATGAGTAAGGAGGACGCGGAACGGTAGGAAAGACGAGCGACTTGACAATACATAATTTAATAAAATAACTTTGTACACTTTTTACAGATTAATGATAAATGATATCTAATATTTCCGCAAGCAACGGAGGGATAATCTCGAACGAGGAGACCGCACTATCGAACGATAAGACCGCACAGAGAATCGGTGGATCGCGAGCCGTGAAAGCGAACTGGATTAACTGTCGCGACGGAACTTAGTCGAATAAAGCAGTGCGAGAAAATCTATATGTACGCGTCGATTACTTTTTGTCAAGAGCCGGCCGCGCCTTGTGCGCGCCTCTTTTATAATCTTGAATCATTCTAGAAGGATCCAGAACGTATGATTCATTGTCCTTTGTCTTGAGGGAACGACAATTATGATTAGAAAAATTCGCGGTAGTTTTTTGATTGACGGGGAGGTGACAGCCCCTGATTGGGCGCCACTGATGTCAGTTTAAAGCGCAGTGATAGGCTTGGAGTGGCGAAAGGCTCGCGGCTCGCAATAAGCTAAAGCAAGAACGACTGTATCGAGAGCGGTCATCTCTCTCATCCCGAATTCTTAGAAATTATCGATCGGCCGCGCTATATCTCCTATCGCTTTAAACTCGATCTCGTTCAAGGCGCCTCGTCTTCTATCGCCTTTAATTTGATTTCGAACAGATGCTAATACATTCATATTATTTGATAATAATTTTTTATAAGCGGATATAAACTGTACAGAAGTAGAATTATTGCAATATCCGTTCATACTTCTAATTAACGTATACAACATTTCAATATGATCTTGTGAAATTTTATATGACAATACATAGTCACATATTTTTTCTGAAAATAATTGATTACATAGATTGTACAGACTTTTTAAAGAAACAATAAAGCCAAGAAACCCCATTTTAACATATTTACTTTGTGTTGCTTTTTCACGTACAGTAACTATCTCAAATTCGTTATTATTTTTTGTTCCTTCATTTTTATTTAATTTATCAGTGTTACTTTTCTTTTTTTTACGGACTTGTATCTCTACTTCTAATTTATTTATATAACCAATATATTCATCAATTTTTTGTTTTATTTCTGCTAAGTCTTCTATTGTTATACCTTTTCGCGATGGAGTTTTATAACATTTATTTCTTGTATTTAACAAATCAAACATGTCATTAAACATTTTACAAAATTTAGCTGTACCGGAAGCATTTTTAAAATCTGGATCTTGCAAATTGAATTCAAGAAAATGTAATGCATTTGCAACACTATTACTTAAAACCTGGGCTGCAAGAAAGACTCTCATTTTTCATTTTCAAAATTAATATGACGTTTCCTAATTTTACTAGCACAGTGCAAGCCCTCATTAATTTGCTTTTCGTGTAACTTTTCTATGTATTTCCAATCTATTATTTCTGTTTTATCATATATTAAAGGCTTATTCCTTGATGCTAGATAATTTCTCATTAATTTTAACATGTAAGCTTGATCGAAAAAAATATTTTCCTGGACGGATGGTCTATATATGGTTCCAATTTCTCATTGTCATCTAAATCAAAATTTGTTCCTAATAATTCACAAGCAGTTTTATGAGCACTATCGCCATCAAAAGTAGTACTGACTACATCGATACCATCTCTATTGAGGTTTATTAACAAATCTTTTAAAAGAATGGCTTTTTCATGACCATTTAGAGAATTTACAAGATAATATGTAACTGGTGCTTTAAAATGCCCATTGATATTTACTATCATAAAAACTAAAGCTTTTGTTGCTGGAAGAAAACGATTACTCTCATCTTTTTCCGACAATTGACCACCCGTATCAACAGTACCCACTCATTCTTTAGTATTTTTATTCCAGCTCACGCTCTTTTTTATATGCATTTTATCAAATGTTAAATTAAATATTAATTTTTTATTTGGTCTGTCTAATTGATCTCTCACTATATTAGACACATGTTTAACCATTTCTATTGAAATACCTGGCTTATAGTTTTTCGAACAAATCCAACTATTTAAAGTCTGTACACATGGTAAACATTTTAAAAATGTTTCACGGACATATTTGTAAGCAGATGGAGAGTGGAAATGAAGAGTTCTTGCAAAACTTTTTAAATGTTCAGGAAAAGAAATGGTAGGCTTTTTTTCTTTCATTCGGTATTAACTGTTGTACATGTATTGGTAAATCCTAAAAAAAATTGTAAAAACAAATTAATATAAAAAAAAGAAAAAATGTGGAAATGTACAATACAACTGAGTGCATTTTCACAATATGATTGATATTTGTTATCCTAAAAAAAATCCTAAAAAATTGTGTCTATAAAAATTGAAAATATTAAGATAATAAGACAATATAATATATATATATATATATATATATATATATATATATATATATATATATATACACACACTCTATATAAATTGATTAGTGTATACGTATTGATTAGTGTATACATATTGATTAGTGTATACATATTTACAAATGATTTCTATTCTGTCAATATAAAGTTGATAAATAAAGCCGATTCTCATTAATTAATTAATTAAGTCACAAAATAAAAACCTGCAAATATTTAGATCCATCCATTTGCATTTTTTTTTGTAATTCTTTACATTCTTGTTCTTTCTTAATAATTTGCTTTCTTCTTGTGCGTATCTTTTGATGATTATTATTAATTAATCGTTTATGATAAATATAAAATCTAATAAATCTCTTTCAAGAATCATTGGAAACAAAATCCTTTCGTGATATCCACTCTGTTGTATAGTTTATAAAGAATCGTATTTTTTTGTTGGCATAATCGTCACAAGAAGAATTTTTTCTAAAAAAAATATACATATTACATACACGTATATAGTAAGATAATGTAAAATATTTTTTCACAACTTTTTTTAAGTTTCAGAAATTACCATGTTGTTTACCATACCTTTTATTATTACGATTACTGACATCATCAATGACTTTATCATCATTTTGACTCATGTCATCGTTTTGACCCATGTCATCGTTTTGAATCATGTCATCATTTTGCATCATGTCATCATTTTGCACCATGTCATCGTTTTGCACTATGTCATCGTTTTGCACCATGTCATTGTTTTGCATGTCATAATTTTGTACTGTGTCATTATTTTGCACCAAGGAAATATTTTGTTCTTTTAAGCCACTTTTAGGTACAGCGTTTGGAAGTAAACGCTTTCTTATTGTGAACGCATCACTGTGATGAAAAGATTTTTCATCGAAGTGCTTATCGCAAATTGTTGCAGTTTTTGCAGCAGAAGACAGTCCAAGAGCATGAAGCCATTTATTTTTTAGATCAATATCTGAAGGAAATCTATAATCAAATATGAAAATACAATTTAAATGTACCCATATTACAACAAAATATTACAGTAACATTGTGGCAATATTATAATATTGTTGCAACGTTGCAGCAACAAATTTAATATTGCCGCAATGTTCTGTGCTGTATGGGTAATTACTATTATAAAGATACTTCAATAAATTACTATTTATTTAATCTTTTTTTTCAAAAAGTTTATAAAAACAATACTGAAATAAACTAACCAATAAAAACTGCGATCTAAATTAAATGGATCTCGTTCTTTTCTGCATATTATGCACATTCGAACCATATTGTACAGCTACACTGCTTTTTCTATAATTTAATTTATCCTCACAATTTTGTTGACAAAAATCTTTACTGTATATCTCTAGAGAGATTTTAATTATCTCCAAAGTTTTCTGTCAACACTCTCTCCTCTGTCCTCTCCAACTCTCCAAGTCCGCTCTGCTGATGCTAAATATCAAAAACTGCGCATGCGCGAATAGACAATGACAGCCAGGTCACTTGATTCTATCTCTTTCTAATCGTCTGATGTTTCCACTTACACGATTACCTATGGCTCCCGCCCTCTATTATATCTTCTCTCTGGCATAGAATGCATGATGGCACCGGTGCGTTCGTAAACCCGTCCATCCGTGATTATTCGGGTTAGAGGTACCACAATCACTCCCCTCTTTAGTGGCTCCATTCATGGAGTCACGAATCTGATCTTACGTATAGGGTGTCTCCTTTCCATCTCGGTTGTTGAAGGTCCGGAAAAAATGTTATCCTAAAAGGTTGTTGGCCTTCTCCAGTCTCCTCGATGAATGCCGGTTTCAGTCTATCTATATTAATTTCGGTTGGTTGTTCCTTCCTTGTAGTTGATCCTGTACAGAAAATCTTCAACGTCATCGCTGAGCGGTTACGGGGGCCAATTTTCAATCGTTTAATACGATTGGACCGCTCTGGGGACGTGCTGGGGATGTCGTCTCTCCGTGGCAATCGGCATTGCATCCATTGAGCGAGATTCCAACATCGCTCTGGAGTCGTATGAACTGTGTTAAGGTGGTGTAAGATGTGAGGTCTGAATAGCTCAGTGGTAAGAGCAGTTGCCCGGAAAGCGAAAGACTCGAATTCGATTCCCGATTCAGCCACTCGTACCTCGCATATTTTTTCAGACCCGCAAATGTTGTTTTCTAACAATTATTTCTCGGGCTGAGGAAGTGTGTAAATGCCCTACACAGATACAACAGTGCCGCTGCCACGGAAGAGATGGATGCTTGGTTCGTGCCTCCTGCCGCCTTAAATCCCCCCCTCGCTTTACTCCGCGGTGTACATCTGTGCCAGCGTAAATGCTAGTAATCTGTCCACTAGATCCACAACGTGGTGACGGTGGAAAATCGCATTATTAATTGGAAGCAGAAGAGGGGGCTGCTTAGGCGTAGTGGTTTAGGATGGACTACTCGAAGAGGCTTCCATGCATACTGGTGACGAGTCAAGACTCATCGCTGAGCGGTTACGGGGGCCAATTTTCAATCGTTTAATACGATTGGACTGCTCTGGAAACGTGCTGGGGATGTCGTCTCTCCGTGGCAATCGGCACTGCATCCATTGAGCGAGATTCCAACATCACTCTGGAGTCATATGAACTGTGTTAAAGTGGCGTAAGATGTGAGGTCTGAATAGCTCAGTGGTAAAAGCAGTTGCCCGGAAAGCGAAAGACTCGGGTTCGATTCCCGATTCAGCCACTTGTACCTCGCATATTTTTTCAGACCCGCAAATGTTGTTTTCTAACAATTATTTGTCGGACTGAGGAAGTGTGTAAACGCCCTACACAGACACGACAGTGCCGCTGCGACGGAAGAGATGGATGCTTGGTTCGTACCTCCTCCCGCCTTAAATCCCCCCCTCACTTCACTCCGCGGTGTACATCTGTGCCAGCGTAAATGCTAGTAATCTGTCCACTAGATCTACAACGTGGTGACGGTGGAAAATCGCATTATTAATTGGAAGCAGAAGAGGGGGCTGCTTAGGCGTAGTGGTTTAGGATGGACTACTCGAAGAGGCTTCCATGCATACTGGTGACGAGTCAAGACTCATCGCTGAGCGGTTACGGGGGCCAATTTTCAATCGTTTAATACGATTGGACTGCTCTGGAAACGTGCTGGGGATGTCGTCTCTCCGTGGCAATCGGCACTGCATCCATTGAGCGAGATTCCAACATCACTCTGGAGTCATATGAACTGTGTTAAAGTGGCGTAAGATGTGAGGTCTGAATAGCTCAGTGGTAAAAGCAGTTGCCCGGAAAGCGAAAGACTCGGGTTCGATTCCCGATTCAGCCACTTGTACCTCGCATATTTTTTCAGACCCGCAAATGTTGTTTTCTAACAATTATTTGTCGGACTGAGGAAGTGTGTAAACGCCCTACACAGACACGACAGTGCCGCTGCGACGGAAGAGATGGATGCTTGGTTCGTGCCTCCTCCCGCCTTAAATCCCCCCCTCACTTCACTCCTACAATCAAAACTTTCCTTCCCCCCTCTCCTACTCTCTCCTCCAGCCCCCTTATTTTTGCCTTCCTTCCTAGCACTTCCTCCATCATTCCCTCGACTTCCTTCCTTCTCTCCTCTGGTTCTTCTCCTTTGACTCCTCTCCATACCATATTTCTTCTCCTTTTCTTTCTCTCTCTCGTTCCTCACTCTCTCTTCTCCCCCTGCCCTTCTGCCTCTCCTTCTCCAGATCCCTGTTGATTCCTCCGATTCGACCTCTCCTCTCGTCTTCCTCTTTCTTTTCAAATCCTCTCCTTGTCTCCCTTTCCTCTCTTCTTCCTTCTTCTATATCCCTCTCCTCCGTCCTGGTCTTTTTCTCTTCCTTCCTCTTTCTTACCTTTACTATCTTACTCCACTCCTCCTCCCCTACTATCTCTTTTTCCTCTCTTCCACCCGCTTCCTCTCTTACCTCACTTTCTACTTTCTCTTCTCCCCTCAGCTCCTCCCTGTCCCTCATCCTCTTTTTTCCTTCCTCCTTCCTCTTCCTTTCGTCCTTCTTTCTCCCCTCCTCCCTTCTCTCCTCTCTCTCCGTCTCACTATCTTCTTCCGTGTCCCACCAGTCTTTTACTTCCTCCCCCTTCCTTCTCCTTGTCCTCTTCTCTCCCTCGTCCTCTCCGTTGCATCCTGGCTCCTCCCTGTCTCCTTTTCCTCTCTTCTTGTTTTGTCCCTTATTTTCTTCTCTCTTCCCCTTCAGCTTTTCTTCTCTCTGCCCTATCTCCTTTCCCTCTCTTTCCCCCGTTTCCTCTCGTACCTCACTTTCTACTTTCTCTTCTCCCCTCGGTTCTTCCCTGCCTCTCCTCCACTTTCCTCCTTCCCCCTTCCTCTTTCCCTCGTCCATACTTCTCCTCTCCTCCCTTCTCTCCTCTCTATCCTTCTCACTATCTTCTTCCGTGTCTCACCAGGTTTTTACTTCCTCCACCTTCCTCCTCCTTGACCTCTTCTTTCCCTCGTCCTTCTCACTGCTTCCTGACTCCTCCTTGTCTCCTTTTCCTTCCTTCTTGTTCTGTCCCTTATTTTCTTCTCTCTTCCCCTTCCACTTTTCTTCTCTTTGCTTCTCCGATGACGTTGTTGACCTTCCTCCCTCTCTCTCTTCTCTCCATAGCTTTAATTCCCTCCTTATTCCCTCCTTACCTCCTCCACCAATTATTTCATCCACTTCTCCATGTTCACCTTCTTTCTCTTCCTTCCGCCTCCCTCTTCTTTCCTTCTTTCTCCTTCTCATCTCCTCTTCTCACTCACACTGTTATTTCTACCGACTTTCTGCGCTTAACCTGTCTCCTCTTCCACCCTCTACTTCCTTCGTCTCTTTTCCCTGTCACACTCCCCTTCTCTTCTTTTTCCTTCCTCTGTTGTCCTTCTGCCTCCTGCCAGTCCCTTTTCACCTTTTTCACTTCTGTCACACCTTTGCCTTTCCTTCTTTTCACTTGCTAGGTATTCTATTCCTACTGTCCATTTCCGTATCGATATCCACTGATTCCACATGTGCTCAATCCTAGTTCCTTACCTACATTCGGCGCCGCCTCTCGGATTTTCCCATTCAACTCTCCTTGTTCCTTTATGCCCTATCTTATCTAATTCTCCTCTTTCTTATCGACCTCTCCATCTTCTGTCATCCTTCCTCTTCACTCTCAGCCTTTCTCCTTCTATCCATCTTCTCTCTCTCTCTTTTTCTTCCTCCTAACCTTCAATCTGCCAAACGTCTTTGTGTCCTTCTTTCTTCTATAATCATCCTTCCACCTTACTCTCATCTGTTCCTCCCTTTTTGCTCTTCCTGCTCCTTTCCTCCACTCTAATTCCTTTTTCTCTGCACCAACTACCCGTGCCTTTCCCTTCGAGCACATGCCCTAACTATCTCTTCCCCAACCGCCATTTTTCCAACCCATCGATAACTTCTTGGAATAAAATCCTAAAGGTTTGCATCCTTCTTCTTGGCATTGCTCCAATAGTGCACCCATGGCTGTGTTCGAGGCGTCGGTCTTGAGGAGAAGTCTGGCATTCTTTTTGGATGTACTAAAAGGATGGTTTCTGATAAGCGTTTCTTGCTCTCCTGAAAAGCCTCTTCTGTTTGTACGGTCCATTCTATTGGTCGTCTGTCTCTTTTCTTTGCTCCTACGAGATATTTGTTCAAGGGAACCAATACGGCTGCTGCGTCCTTGATGAATCTGTGGTAAAAGTTAATGATTCCAAGGTATCTTCTGAGTTCGCTTATGTTGTCCGGTTTTTTGAAATTGTTGACAGCCTTGATTCTGTCGGTAGTTGGACGTATTCCCTTCCTGTTTACCGTGTATCTGAGATATTCTACCTCTTCTTCTGCGAATTTATTCTTTGCTACATTAATTGACAGTCCGCGTTCTTTCAAACGCTGGAATATTTGCTCAAGGTGTCTTCGATGTTCCTCTTCATCTATCGGTGCTACCAATAGGTCATCGATGTAACCGTGGCAGAAGTTGAGTCCTCGTAGCACTGCTTAGATGAACCTTTGAAAGGTTTGCGCCGCGTTTCGCAAACCGAACGGCATTCTATTGAATTTATACAACCCAAATGGCGGTAGTTACCGCAGTCTTATGACGGTCTTCCTCCGCCACTGGAATCTGATAGTATGCTTTAACCAGGTCTACTTTGGAGAAAACAGTGCATCCGGTTAAATGGTAAGTGAAATCCTGGATGTGAGGTAATGAATACTTATCTACGGTCGTCACGCTGTTCAGCTTACGAAAGTCATCACAAGGTCTCCATTCTCCCTCGTTTTTGCGCACCAGGTGCAATGGACTTGCCCACTGTGATGAGGAGGATTGGCATATTTTTTGTGCCATCGTCGTCTCGAATTCTCGCCTTGCTGCCGCGTATTTTTCGGGAGTCAGCCTGCGTGGTCTTTCTGCGACTGGTGGTCCGTTTGTGATGATATGATGCTTCACATCATGTACGATCTTCTTGAGCACCGTAGGATAAGTGATCTCGACATATTTGCGTAGAAGTCCCTTGATCTTGCATTCTTCGTTCATCGTTGCGACGGTGGTCTGTCTCCCTGTGGTCATCCGGACTTTGGAACTCAACAAGGTTTGTTCGTCGATAAGTCTCTTATCTTTAAGGTCCGGCAGGATACCATGGTGCGCCAAGAAGTCAGCGCCTAAGATCGGTTGCTTGACACCGGCTATTATAAACTGCCATCTGAATAGGCGCCGCAATTCGAGATCCACTGTTCGCGTCCTGCTGTCGTAAGTATTGATGACCGTATTGTTTGCTGCAAACAGTTGAAAATCCACGGGCGTGAGTTTTCCTAGTATTATCTTCTTTGGATATACCGATATATCCGCTCCAGTATCTATTAGGTACGTCACGCCATCCTTCTTATCAGTTATTGCCAGGCGTTTATTTCTTTTGGTTGCTCCGTCGACGACCGCCTGGATTCGCGACGGCAGCTTTAGTTTTCCACCGACTTCGGCTTGTTATATGTGCATGGATATGAACACTTAAATGCCTTATCACCAAATCTATTGTGATAATAACAGTATTTACTTGAGGTGTTACCGTCATGATCCTACCGGTGGCGTGGGCGTTCTCGGTTTCCCGACCGTCCTCGGCTTCCGGATCTTCCTCGCGACCTGCTGCGTCGTCTCTGTCTGTCTCTCCAGGTAAATTTCTTAACCTGTTTTAACTCTGAGATTTCTTGCAAGATCTTATTATCCGCGTCGGTCTGTCCTCCGCTGACTGTTTGGATAGCTGCCGATGCTGGTCTCGCCATCTCGACCACTTTGTCTGCCTGAGCTGCTAGCTTCGCTAGGTCATGAACTTCGCTGATCGCATTGTGTGCACGTTCTCTGGAAGTTGTTCCATGAATATAGATTTTAAAATGTCGTCCGTTACCTAACCCACTGCCAGATTGCGTAAACGCTGGGGTAAGATGGAGGGCTTTTCGTCCCCTAATTCGTGTGAGCCTAAGAATTTCCTAATTTTCGTCGCATTAGTCTCTCCCAAAACTAAGCATATACATTCCTTTAGTGTCTGGTATTTGTTTTGCTCGGGTGGGTTGGTTATCAAATCCGCTACGAACGGCAAGACGGATTGATCTGCGTGGAGTATTACATAACGAAACTTCGATTTGTCACCTGTTATTCGATGAATCGCGAAAGCTGCTTCGACCTGTGCAAACCATAGAGCTGAGTTATTCTCCCAAAATGGCGGTAGGCGTGCCGTCTGTGCCACGTCGATATTCGCACGCTGCGGGCCATCTCCGTCGCCATCCATATTTTCACGCTGCGGGGTAACGGGTGGTCCTTCTGCGGCAAGCGTAGTATGCTGGGTTGTACTTCCTTCAGATCGTCTAGTCGGCGAACGCCCGACCGGTATATCCTATCCCCTTCGTCACTTGCCCGCGTCGCGCGGCGACTAATTTGCTGACTCACATCGGCGGGTCACCACTTTGGGGTCTTCTTAGCTCTGGTTATATATTAATTAACAAACATATTTTCAACTTAGTACAATTAACGAAATTATCTTTTCTTCTGGTACTCGTAACGATTTGCGTCCGTATCGAATGGCGATAACTTGCAGTTCTCTTACTAGGAGTGACTAGCAACCATGGAATATATGATTGGCACCGGTGCGTTCGTAAACCCGTCCGTCCGTGATTGTTCGGGTTAGAGGCGCCACGTAAGAACGGACTATGAATACCGGCCTCAATATCTCTGTTCATGACCATAATATATTTGGCAGACAATTGTTTTTTTTCTTTTAATAAGTATTTGTAATCATTTGGAAATCATTTGGAGTTTGGAAAACCATTTTCATAATTTGGAAAAGAGTACATAATTAATAATTAATAAAAATGAATTAAGCATATAGTGGGCAGACATGTTAACTGATTTTTTTTTATTTTAAATGATTTGGAAAATCAGTTCCAAGATATTTTATTATTTGGGAAACAATTTTTATTGATTTATTAATAATTATTAGTACATGGTCTAGAGGCGGAAGGAGACGTCCCTGACCTGCATCATGTCCGTGCTAACTTCGTTTCTTTCTTTCATCGATTCTGAATGATATGGAAAATTGCTTACAACACATTTTATTATTTGGAAAACAATTTTTATTTATTTATTAATTATTATCTGAAAGGGTAACAATGGCAATATGAGCTTAGCGCGGGTATTCGGGCGCAATAAGTTTATTTTTAACAAAGAGTAAATATAAGTTAACAAGTAAAGCGAACGGACGTTTCGGCTCTTTTTGGAGCCATCTTCAGCGAACTAGTTTAATTCGCAAATTTCTACACAGTTCGCATTATATATTAGGTGTACAACTTTGCTTCCGCCGTTTTCCTATAGATGGCTTTAGCGGTAAGTAGTGGTCGAAATAAATAGATCATAGACGTCATGCAATAAACTTGGGCATCTGTCAACATAACCCCATAGAAACATTAGTCGATTTGTGTCTGCATCATAAAGTTATTCTCGATTGAAAATGTCAGTTTACGAGCCAAATTCTCGTCATTTGCGGGAGGTTTTAATTTTCTGCTTCAATATGAAAAAATCTGCGGCTGAGGCTCATCGAATGCTCTCAAATACTTATGGTGAGGCCGCTATTAGTGAAAGAACGTGTTGTGAGTGGTTTCAACGCTTCAAGAACGGTGATTTTCACGTCGAAGACCGGCATAGCGGTGGAAGAGAGAAGGTTTTCGAAGATGCAGAATTGGAGGCATTACTTAATGAAGACTCGAGTCAAAGTCAAGAAGAATTGGCACGATCATTGGGAGTGACTCAACAAGCAATTTCAAAACGCCTCAAAGACATGTGAATGATTCAGAAGCAAGGAAATTGGGTGCCGTACGAGTTGAAACCGAGAGATGTTGAACGGCGTTTGTTTGCTTGTGAACAGTTGCTTGAAAGGCAAAGACGGAAGGGATTTCTGCATCGCATTGTGACTGGGGACGAAAAATGGGTTCATTACGATAACCCCAAGCGCAGAAAATCATGGGGATATCCCGGCCATGCTTCCACGTCGACGGCCAAACCGAATATTCACAGCTCCAAGGTCATGCTCTGTATTTGGTGGGACCAGCTCGGCGTAGTGTATTATGAGCTGTTAAAACCGACTGAAACAATCACAGGCGATCGTTATCGAACGCAATTAATGCGTTTGAGCCGAGCATTAAAAGACAAACGGCCGCAATACAACGAGAGACACGATAAAGTGATTTTGCAGCATGACAATGCTCGACCCCATGTTGCGAAAGTGGTCAAGACATACTTGGAAACGTTGAAATGGGAAGTCCTACCCCACCCGCCGTATTCTTCAGACGTTGCTCCCTCTGACTATCACTTGTTTCGATCAATGGCACACGGCCTGGTTGACCAGCACTTCCGGTCTTATGAAGAAGTAAGAAATTGGATCGATTCGTGGATCGCTTCAAAAGATCACCAGTTTTTTCAACGCGGGATTCGTACGCTGCCCGAAAGATGGGAGAAAGTAGTGGCCAGCGATGGACAATACTTTGAATCATAAATGTATAACCAGTTTTTTACAATAAAGCCACGAATTTCGGAAAAAAAACGGCGGAAGCAAAGTTGTACATCTAATATAAGTCAAAGAATTAAAATTGTAACGGTTCACCTTTGCCGTACGCCGCGGATCAAGGCTCGCCGGTGCCAGGATTCGGGAGAAGGGGGAAACTCCAACTTACTTCACCTCGATATAAGCGGTTTAAACTATTATGTTTATTTAAGCGATTCTCAACATCTAATATTGAACTATATTATAATTACAATGCAACATGCAAGCGCGGTGCGTACAGAAATTCGCGTACAGAGCTTCGCGGGTGCGGATGGTATTCACAATGCGACATGCAAGCGCGGTGCGTACAGAGTTTTCGCGTGTAGCGTTTCGCGCGTGGAGCTCGGGAAGCGAGCATGGCTCATGCGGCGGTGTTCTGCGATCGCGAGGTTCGCATGCAAGCGACTACAGTTATTCTAAGCGGAACAGAACAGATCTTAATTGCTACGGGTGTCGCGTGGCCTTCGTTCGTAATTCCAACGGCCGGACTACCTTATCCTTAGAAGGACGGGGCGTCGGCACTTTCTGCGGCCTACCCTTAGAAGGGCTGGCGCGCTTGTGTATGCTGGAGGCCGTGCGTACAGGTGGAGTCGGCTCTACAGTTATAAACAGGTCGCGGTATATACTAGGCGGTACTAGAAGCTATTAGAGCGCGGAGACCAAAGCGGTTTTATGATACAAACAGGTCGCGGTATATACAACGGTGCTAGAGTCCCTTAGGACGCGGAGACAAAAGCGGTCTTATGGTACAAACAGGTCGCGGTATTTACAAAACGGTCTTACGGTATAACGCGGTACGGACTTATCAACTAGTAGGAGGCGCCGTCCCAGCAACCGGGAAGCCCGACCTAACTACGGGAAGCCCGTAGCCTGGTATAACGCGGGGTATCAGGATGCGCCGTCCCAGCAACCGGGAAGCCCGGCCTAACTACGGGAAGCCCGTAGCCTGGTATAACGCGGGGTATTAGGATGCGCCGTCCCGGCAACCGGGAAGCCCGGCCTAACTACGGGAAGCCCGTAGCCCGATGTAACGCGAGGTATCAGGGTGCGCCGTCCCAGCAACCGGGAAGCCCGGCCTAACTACGGGAAGCCCGTAGCCTGGTATAACGCGAGAGTCGGTTCAGGATCCGGAGAGTTGTACGTGACAGGAATCGGGATCGGGAACTGGTAACGCTACGCTCGCCGGAGCGCCTTATATACCGGCGGTCGGCCTCCCACTCACGCGAGTCGGCGCGTGGTGGGGCGGCCCCACGGTGGGGCCGAGACACGGGTGTGGAAGTTTAGGGGCGCCATAGGCGCCGAGCCTCAGAATTGCGGGCGGCTGGTCGGCTCGCGAGGCTGGTAACGTATCGTTACAAAATTACAAATCAATATCAATCAAATCGAATAAATAAATAAAATAAATAAAATAATATCGGTGTGTCTGGGTACATTATATATAAGGTCAGAAAAATAAATAATCGATAAATAAAAAGATGTAAGGTAATGTAATCGGTGTGTCTATACGCATTGCCATCGCCGAAACTCTCCTCGAATATAACAGAAATTATATACGTCACATTTCCAAATGTCTGTAATATACAGGGTGAGTTTTTTAACTTGAAACTGTAAAATATCTCGGAAAGTAAGCTTTATCAAAAAAAATGTTTCAAACAAAAGTTGTAGGGTTCAGAGGGGGCCACATGATAAAAATATGGATTTGACCTTGAGTGGCCTTTTCAAGGTGAGATCAATTTGATCGACGTTTTCTTAAATGGAACCCCCCATTTTTTATTGAATATTCTTATAGCTTATCTCGAGAGCTTTTCAAAACACTATAATAAAGTATTTTTTCATTAAGTACTTTTTGAGTTATTTTATATCTTAATCTGACATATTTTGATACAGAAGATAAAATATCTCGTAAAATATTTAGTTTTCGATAATCTTACCGTAATACTTTTATGTACAGAATAATGAGACAAATCAATTAGTATAAAAAAAATAACTGTTTTTAAGGAAAAGTATGTAATTATTTACAATGTATTTTTTTAAACAATTATTTGTTTTTTTATACCAATTGATTTGTCTCATTATTCTATACATAAAAGTATTACGGTAAGATTATCGAAAACTAAATATTTTACGAGATATTTTATCTTTTATATCAAAATATGTCAGATTAAGATATAAAATAACTCAAAAAGTACTTAATGAAAAAATACTTTATTATAGTGTTTTGAAAAGCTCTCGAGATAAGCTACAAGAATATGTAATAAAAAAGGGGGGTTCCATTTAAGAAAACGTCGATCACATTGATCTCATCTTGAAAAGATCACTCAAGGTCAAATCCATATTTTTATCATGTGGCCCCCTCCGAACCCTACAACTTTTGTTTGAAACATTTTTTTTGATAAAGCTTACTTTCCGAGATATTTTACAGTTTCAAGTTAAAAAATTCACCCTGTATAAACGGTTTATATGGTCGGTGACGTGAGAGAGAGCCAATATGAAATTATAAGATTACTTACACGCACACGAGTATTGAGGTAACATAGTGAGAGATGATAAGCGGAGAATTACAATTATATAATGATAACACGGCTCTTAATGATATACTGAGAAAGTCATCGGGTAGCAACCAGCGGCGCAAATAAATACAAGGTCAATTAGTACGATATTAAAGTTAGTTAAAATATATAAATAAATACTACACATCGACAAGTGAAATAGTTACGCGGAACAAATAAATAGATATGGTAAAAACATCTTGTAAAGTTGCTTACAAAACAAACAAGAATAAGAAATAAAAATAAAAAAATAAAAAAATACAGACAATAACTAGATACCGAATATGAAACTTTGCGACATTGAAAATTACGATTTGTGAACATTATAAATAAAATCGGTTACAGTCGAAATAAAATGTATAACGGAAATCGAATCACTATAATAAATTAATGATATGCGTTTTTTACATTTGTCAAAATTCAATTTTTAAAAAATTTTTTGACGTTATGGATTTATATACAACCTACACTTAAAGTTAATTGAGTCGGTTATATTTTGGAGAGCTTATCGAGTACGGTGGAGTATGTTTCGGGGAGACATTCCGTGTCTGTCTGTAAATTTAAACTATTTTTCTGCCTTTTGATATGTAAGACCTCGGAAATCAATCTCTTATGCATATGTGGTTCACTGTCCAATATTTCTATTTTGTTCCAATTAAAATCATGGTTGTAAGTGATTCTGTGGTCGGTTATAACGGAGTGGTTGGTCGTGTTTCTCCTAATGTGATTTTTATGTTCTAAAATTCGAGTCTGGAGTTGTCTCTTTGTCTGTCCCACATAAGACGCGTCACAGTTTTCGCAGTTAATTTTGTATACAACATTGCTGCGAGACGAATATGGGCAATGGTCCTTATGTACTTTAATAAATCTGTTCAATTTGTTGAGACTGCGGTATGATAGTTTTACATCTAAATCTCTTGTAATATTCTTAAATTTTTCTGATATTGAAGGCACATAAGGCACCGTGAAAAAGAAAACTTTTTCAGACTCGTCACTTATTTCATCGTTGTCAACATTGGAATTTGTTTTGTGGATAAAGGTTTTAAGTCTTTCATGGAGGACATTAAAAATAAAACTAATAGGATAACTATTATCCAAAAATATTTCAACCATGATTTATAAGTTCTTGTAATGAAATGAAGGGTGTGATAATAACATTACTCTGTCGAATAGGCCAATGACCGTACCTCTTTTTTGGCACAGCGGATGGTTAGACATGAAATGGAGATATCTCCCAGAAAAAGTTGGTTTGTGGTACCAATCGAAGATCAAATGATTTTCAACTAAAACCATTGAGACATCCAAAAAATTCAACCTGTTCCCCTCTCCGATCTCCATTGTAAATTGTAGGCGTGGGTGAAAGGCGTTAAAGGTGTTTAGAGTGTGATCGCAAAGGGTTAAGGGAATAGCCAGAGCAATGTCGTCTACGTACCTGACAAAAAATGGGGGTGTGGATGTCAAGGATTTAAAGGCTCTAGATTCTAAGTCCTGCAACACTATGTCAGCTATGATAGGAGAAAGAGGGAACCCCATAGGGGTGCCGAACGTTTGTTGATAAATTACTCCGTTGAACGTGAAGTAAGTGGAATATAATATCAATCTGATAGCCGTAATGAATTCTAATCTTGATATAGTGCAGTTTGCAGAAATATAGTTGCATCTGGAAGCGACACTGTCAATGGCCATCTCAACAGGAATATTAGTAAACAAGGAAATGACGTCTAAGGAAATCAATGAGAAATCTTTATCGATGTGTATGTCGGAAACTTTCTTAACGAATTCAAAACTATTAGTAATATGGCTCTGTGCCGGTGGAAAGCTTTTTAGCATTAAGCGGCTATTAAGGTATAAGGCGGCTATTATATAAGATGCTAAGTTATATAACGGGCTATTAAGGGAGGATACAAAAATTTTCCTTCAAACCACTCAATAATTTTAACAACACACAATGTCATGATATTGAGATCAGATTAGATCCACATTCCTTTAAAAAAAACCAAAACCTTTCTCGCAGATTAATAAAAAATGGTTTGTTAACCAGTCCTCCACTTACATTCCTGAGGATGTTCAATCCATTTTGCAATTAGGAGAAAATTTCAGTCTTCCTGTCTTGAATAATGACAGATTAAGAGGATGCCGGAGCGACGGGCGAACTCCGACGGGTTAGCGCCCTCATCTAAACGTAACTAAAAATGTCGGTATATTACCAACGCTTTATAGTTACATTACCGATATCATTATGTAGAGTAATTGTCAAGGATATGTGCATACTTTGGAAAGAGCAATAAAATACAAGCTTTTCGCATTGTGTTAAATATGTAGATACAGAAAATATGTTGGATTTGTACTCTATTTCTGTTCTATCGTCTCGTAGAAGCAACGACTTTACACAGATATCTGTTTGTGTCGCGTACATATTTTGAATACAAATCTATAATATTGCTCATATTATCTCTTTTGATTTTATCATAATGTAGATATATACATATATACATCATATAGATGTAACATATATATATATATATATATATATATATATAATATATATATGTTATATATATATATATATATATATATGTTACATCTATGTTATATGGCAACCCAGCAAACATCGAATATATCTGCTATATAACATAGATGTAACATGTGCATTTATTATGTACATGTTATATGTGTATAACAATCATATCTTGGTTTGCT